>RJVU01053030.1:2030299-2044624 GCA_003731715.1 Anabarilius grahami
TTCATTGCCCTGGGGGTCAAATGTCTGAAGAATCTGCCGAAGTGTTGGCCATAAGATACCCACCTTTTAAAGAAAATGCTCTTCACAAAGCCATGTATTTAAGAAGCTTCATCAGCTTCACATAGATGGAGAAACAAAGAGGATGCAACATGCCACAATTCACTGAAACTAATCGACCAATCACATGTCAGCAACTCAATGCATTTAGGTATTTAGACATGGTCAAGACGATCTGCTGAAGTTCAAACTGAGAATCAGAATGGGGAAGAAAGGTGGTTTAAGTGACTTTGAATGTGGCATGGTTGTTGGTGCCAGACGGGCTGGTCTAAGTATTTCAGAAACTGCTGACCTACTGGGATTTCCATGCACAACCATCTTTACAGTTTACAGAGAATGGTTCAAAAACAGAAAATGTCCAGCGAGCGGCAGTTCTGTGGGTGAAAAAACCTTGTTGATGTCAGAGGTCAGAGGAGAATGACCAGACTGGATCAAGCTAATAAGTGGTTATTTTACTGTTGCCTTTCTGTTACAACCAAGGTCTGCAGAAGAGCATCTCTGAATGCATAAAGGCTAATTTATACTTCTGCGTCAAGTGTACACCGTAGCTTCGGCGTAGGCTGTTTATACCACGTGTAGCCAACGACGTAGCCTGACGTGCACCTCTTCAAAAATGTAACTACGCGTCAATTCTACGCGGACCGCAAGCACTGTGATTGGTCTGCTAGAACCCCTCCCTCAAGTCAAAAACCGGCACGGCGCAATAGGAGTAGAGCGAGCGTTGTCAACTTCCATAGGAATGAAAAACGCTCTGTTTCAGGGGACACATACAGTCAAACTGCAACAAAAGTCGTTACATGTTTGCCACTTCTCTGCTGTTTCTATTTGTAAGCTTCTCTGACAACGTACATGACAAGCTGCTGCTGCTTCGGCTTTTGCCTTGATACTCAACATGACCACGGACACTGCCTACTAGTGGTCTGCATGCACATCGACGTGGACAACGACGCAGAAGTATAAATGAAAACAGACGCATAGCCTACGGCGCAGAGGTTCCGGCGTAGGTCTGACGCAGAAGTATAAATCAGCCTTAACACGTCAAACGTTGAAGACAACATTGGGTGCCACTTCTGTCAGCTAAGAACAGGAAACTGAGGCTACAATTCGCACGGGCTCACCAAAATTGGACAATTGAAGGTTGGTCTGATGAGTCTCGATTTCTGATGCGACATTCAGATGGTAGGGTCAACAACATGATGGATCCAGCCTTGTATCAATGGTTCAGGCTTGTGGTGGTGTAATGGTGTGAGGGAGATTTTCTTGGCACACTTCGGGCCCCTTGGTATCAATTGAGCATTGTTTACACGCCACAGCCTACCTGAGTATTGTTGCTGACCATGTCCATCCCTTTATGACTACTATAGTGTACCCATCTTCTGATGGCTACCTCCAGCAGGATAACGTGCCATGTCACAAAGCTCAAATCATCTCAAACTGGTTTCTTGAACATAACAATTTCACCATATTTGTTCTTATTATTTATTTGAAATGTTAATCCTTTGTATTCCCGATTGATTGAACTTGTCATGACACAGCTAACCCCTATGAGTCAAATTTAAATTACTTTAAATTTCTGCATCCTGAAATATAATTTATCTTGTTTGTTTTACCTCTTTCATTTTTCCTGGCTTAAAGGGCAGCTTAAGTAAAAAAAATAAATAAATAAAAAAGTAGCACAGTCCAATAGTTGAAGGGAAATTATTGGTTGACCTTTACTATGTTTAAAAAAAAATGACATTTTGAAGTCTTCAGGATGGGAGTTGTCTAAAATTGTGCATAAAAAGGGCAGTGAGGTCCAGTTTCTTGGTGAAATATTGATGGGGAGCAGACGGTATGTAAATTCTCAGTCTCAATCCGTCCCAGGGGTTCAGCTCTCTGCCAGCCCGTACGGAAAAACAGATGGATGAATAGAGCCGATCTACATAACCGCCAAGCAAACAGAACCATTACTCATAATTGCGCTGTAGATTTGGATGATATAGAAAGCAACTTAATGCCCCTCTCAAAATAACCCCAAATTACACAGTATGATATTACACTGGCTCCCTCATCACCCTTTCCAGAAGTTCAACTTGAATTTAATTTCCTCACTGGAGCTTATTCAATCAGTGGAGTTACTGTAATGACCTCACGTGTCCTCTAGAGGGAGAGCAAGACCTATGAAGAGACCATTCATATTTACCTCCAGTTAAAATGTTTCTTTCTGTGTTTTTGTCTTTTTAGGTGTATAAAGTTGGCTCAGACAGCTTTGACACTTATGACCAGCATTATGGAAGAGGTCTCGTGAAGGACACAATCAAGGAAGGTAAGATCACCACTATAACCTAAAACGACATATGTTTCTGTTGTTTAAGAAAAACAAGTTTCATTTACTCTTAAAAACCCTTTTGAAATGCCTTGACGAGCAGAGTGCTATTTTATAAATGGCATATAACCAGACGTTTACTTTGTGAACCATAATTTGCTGCTTGTTGTTTTTGTTGGAACAACAAATTAGCAATTGTTGCCAAATTGATTAACAATTAATCAATTAAAAATTGATTAAAAATGTCTAATGCAAAAAAAGATAGAAGTATTCCTGTGGCTCAAACAGTAGAGTATAATTCCCAAGGAATGCTTAAACATAATAAAAATGTGTAACTTGAATGCAATGCAAGTCGCTTTGGATAAAAGTGAAAATGCATAAATTTGGTAATGTAAATGTAAAATACAGTAAGAAATCTTGTTAAAAATAAATAAGGCATGCTTTCCAAGTAAGTAAATGGAAAAGTAAAGCACAAGGAAAAGTAATATTTTGTTCACATGTAGGCTTTTTATATGTGCCAGTATGCTTGGTAAAGAACAGTAGTAGTGATGCACCGAAATGAACTTTTTACTGAAACTAAAGTTTTAATTTGGCTGAAATTGAAAATAAAGTTCAATAATGATGAATCAGTCAAATTTATTTAATAATCAACACTCAAACTGAGTTGTGTAATGACACCTAAGGCTGTTTTATATCCACTATTTAATAACATATTAATTTGTTTTTGAAATACTTAAAGGGGGGTATCACACACAGTTTCTGCCAATCTCATGTTAATCTTAAGTACCTATAGAGTAGTATAGCATCCTTCATATCGTCGAAAAGTCTTTAGTTTGATCATATTTATAAAAGATACATACGCTGTACCGAGTATTTCCGAAAACAGCCGAGAGCCTGGAGGCGTGTCGTGTGAGCGGAGATAGAGTGACGAGCTGTCACGAGCACGCGCAGCTTTTGTGTAGAGATCGTCTGCAAGCTATCAATGGTCAGCTAAATTTAAACACACAATACACCATCGCATTATCCATGGATAACTTTTGAATCACTATAATGAATATAGCGTATAGTGAATGATGAATAATGAATTTATGAATTCACTACATTCGTATTGTTTACATTATATGCACTTAGGCGCCTATTGCCAACAAAACAGACATTTAATGCAGTTTTACCTGTGGTTCCGACTCATGACCGGGATCATTATCGCTGTGACCGCTCCATCTTTCAGTTTCAAACGATCTGTAAATCCAGCGTAGAACTGGGCCTTGTTTATGAAACCATAAGCGCCGATCCTGAGGGCTCGAGCAGCCACGGAAAAACACGAGACATTCTCCATTCATTTTAACCAATAGAAAAGTGATTGAAACTATCAGTTTCTATGGTTATTTTAATAACAAATATCAAGAGCGCATCAATGTAATGCTTGAGCACAAATCTCTCAGCTCCAACGGGTTCTTTGGGAAGCAAGGTTATATTTTCCTCACAACCAAAAACACTTCTTTGGTGACATTGTTGATTTCGTGGTCTAAAAACAAAGTGACAAATCTTTCTCGAGCAAGTTCTGTGCAGCGCTGCTGATGACTTCCGTAAAGCAGAATGAAGCGCGTTGATGGGCGTGCTCTTGCTCTCTCGCTCTGGTCGACGTGTGCGCGCGCTCTTCCGGGAGAAGTGCCCGTACAAGGAATTCCAACCATTCTGATGTCACACAGGTACATACTTGAAAAAAAAGACCCCAAAGTTTGTGAGTATTTGGAAGCGTATTTTTGGCACAGAAATACTCCGTCATACGTCCAACTCGTGTTTTGAAACTTTGGCCATGTTTAGCATGAGAAATCCAACTCTTTAAGTGTGTAAATAAGTCAGAATACATGAAATAGCATTATACCCCCCTTTAAACATTTAAACGGTGGCTGTAAAAACTTGTTTTCATGACAGATTTATTGTCCCACTTGATATTAAAGGGTTAGTTCACCCAAAAATGAAATTTCTGTTATTCTGTCATCACCCTCATGTTGTCCCAAACCCGCAAGACCTTTGTTTGTCTTCAGAACACAAATTAAGGTATTTTCCTCACATAGGCAGCAACGACATTGCACCTTTTGAGGTCCAGAAAGGTACTAAAGACATTGTTGAAACCGTCAGTGGTTCAACCTTATTATGAAGCTACAAGAATACTTTTTGTGCAAAAAAATTACGACTTTAATCAACATCTGTCCCCTGTCATACTGCTATGCTATTTTCGTTGCAGAAGCTTCAGTGTTTATGTCCAAACGGCGGTTCAGTATTTCCTGGCTCTGGTCACGTGAGCAGCACGACGCATCCGTGAGCCTGCGTTCAGACATAAACACTGAAGCTCTGCAACGAAAATAGCATAGCAGTATGACAGGGGACAGACGAATTTGTTGAATAAAGTCATTATTTTTGTTTTGTTTTTGCGTACAAAAAGTATTCTCGTCGCTTCATAATATTAAGATTGAACCACTGCAGTCACATAACCGGTTTTAATAATGTCTTTAATTCCTTTCTGGACCTCAAAAGGTGCAATGTCGTTGCTGCCTATGTGTGGATCAGATACCCTCGAATTTCATAAAAAATATCTTAATTTTTGTTCCGAAGACAAACGAAGGTCTTACGGGTTTGGGATGACATGAGGATGAGTACTTAATGACAGAAATTTCATTTTTGGGTGAACTAACCATTTAAGTGTCTTTAACTACTATGTACTAATATTTAAATAAATCACTTGATACAATGCATTTATTGTGTACATAAATGTTTCTACATTGTACTTTTTACATAAGTACACCTTTTTTTTTTTTTTTTTTTTTTTACATAAAACACCATTTTCAGATTCATCAGTCGGAATGATTTCATTCTGATTGAAACAAAAGGTGTCCATGTAAATGTAGCTGGTGTTTGCAAGCTGTTTTATTGACGTCTCTACCGCGATTGTAACACTCATTGAGATGCCAGTTCAACTTTGTCTTGAATTACCTGCAGATAAGATTGAAATAGTTTCAGCATTTGACATCATCTGTGGTTCTGTTTCCTAACTGACTGGTAGATTTGAGTAATTCAGTTACAAACCAGATCCTCTCCGTGCTGCAGGTTTATCCAAGTTCTTCTACAACGGTGATATTCTCCGCAATGACGCCATCACTGCCAGCATCCTCAAAGTCCAGAAGATCCTTCAGTGGTTTGAGGGCCAGAGTCGGTTCAACTTTTATGCAAGCTCTCTGCTCTTTGTGTATGAGGGCGTCTGTGCACCCAGCCTCAGTTCTCAGACCCTACGAGAGAGCCAGATCGCACCCGAGGCCTGTGAGCAGAACAACAACATCAATCAGAGCCTCTCCACCATGTACTCACTGCACAAGAAAGGCTGCGTCCGGAGCCACTACCAATCCAAACAGGACAACGGCGTGTGGAGCTCCTCACAGCAGCCCAACGGCAACCGCAGCCTGGCAAGACTGGAAGAGGACAGGATGGAGACGAAGAGCGAAGCGGGTCGGGAAACGGTCAGTGACGTGGAGGTAAAGATGATCGACTTTGCACATGTCTTCCCTAGTGACGTTCCCGACCAGGGTTACATCTACGGACTGAAGAACTTACTGAAGGTCCTACATCAGATTCTGGAAGAGTAATGGAGTGGTTGTTGTTGCTGCCTGAAGGTATGAATTTTGTAGCCACTTTCATGTCCGTCTACTCGCTTCTCTCTAATCTGCACTACCTACACCATCAGTGGAGTAACATGTTTGTAATCCTTCGTCTAATGTATGTGCTTTAGTCTTTTAAAAGCTTTGTACAGTTTGTACAAGCGTATCTTACTCTTACTCAGGTAAATGAATCTATAATGCTTGTATATTTATCCCGGCAAATGAAATTCAAACACACTCATCATATTATGTCTCAGATAATACATTAGTTCCTGATTCCAGAGCCATTTCAGGATTTTTTTTTTTTTTTCTTTTTATCCTTTTATTTTTTTTAAATCAATGTAAATGAAAATAGAAATTTGATGAGTGAGGATGTAGGGAAATATTTAACATTTATTTTGCATATGCTGCCAATATGTCCCTGCCTGTTTCAGACCTGTTGAATTGTGAATTTTATCTCATTTTTTCTTTTTTTTCTTTTTTTTTATGTGATTTGAAAAGAATTAAACCTTTATAAGTGTATGCATGTTCTGTGATTACTGATGCAATATGACTAAAACAACAGTGACAGTAATGAAGATCATTTATTTTTTTCATTGTATGCCCTTGTGGTTTGTCTACATCGAATGCCAAAGTTTCCATCGATGAAGTGAACTTGTGATTTAATAATACAGTCTTTCTCTGATTACTAACCAATTTACTTGAGGGGTGTCTGGGTATTTCATTAGGGTGTTTGTACAGATTTATTTGGTGACTGCATAGGACATGATAGGAACTTACATAGAAGGACTTGAAGTTGGTCATAAAAAAGCCATTTAAAGTGACTCAATATGATAGGAAAAAAAAAAGAGAGAAAACCCTCAATTTTTCACTTCTTTTCTTTTGTTGTTGTTCGTTTTTTTTTTTTTTACATTTATGATCTGACTTGTATGGAAGCTTGTTTCCACCAACAAATAAAAAAATAAAGGTAATCGCAAGACTTTTTTTCTTGCTATTGCGAGTTTACATCTCACAATTCAGACTCTTTTTTTTTTTTCTCAGTTGCGGGTATTCTCAGATCTGCGTGATGATTGCAATTGTGAGTTATAAAGTCAGAATTGCAGTATATAAACTCGCAATTGCGAGAAAAAGTCAGAATTGCTTAATTCTATAATTACACTGACTTTTTTTCTCACAATTGTGAGTTTATATCCCGCAATTCTGGCTTTATAACTCGCAATTGCAAGTTTACATCACGCAGATCTGAAAAAACCCACAACTCTGAAAAAAAAAAAAAAAAAGTCAGAATTGTGAGATGTAAACTCGCAATTGTGAGGGGAAAAAAGTCAGTGTAATTATAGAAAAAATTCAGAATTGTGAAGTGTTTTTTTTTTTTTCATGGTGAAAACAAGCTTCCATAGATTTGTCAGTAGCCATTTAAAAGTTTCTTGCATTTGCGGTTTACATGTTTATTAGCAGTACAGACTAACGTGTTTTTTTTTTTTTTTTTAACCAAGGACTATACAGGGTTCCCACAGTCATAAAAAAAAACTTACAAATATCAGAGGATTTTGAAAATTGATTTACGGGCCTGAAAAAAAGAACATGAGGGGTTTTTTAATGCATAGAAAATTTAATTGGCTAGAAATTACTTGTTTTGAGTATTCAGCATCGACTGAAAAGTCATAGAAAAATCATGGAAATTCATTGGTCGGTGGTGTGGGAACCCCGTCTATTGCATGTTTTAATAAAAATGGTCTTATGCTTGCATGTATAACAATCTTTAATTTACATCTCAATATGTTTAGCTCAAGACGTCTGGAAATGGTTCTTTTTTTAAATTTTAACATGGATCTCTTTTGTTATTTGTGTATTATGTTTTATTAGCTCGGTTGTGATGGATGTCGAAAGACCACAGCTCCTATAACGTAGCACAGCAAATGTACGAAACATTCTTGTTCACATGCACCTTTAAAATGGCACAACATGGGAAACATTTGCTTTCCGTTTGTACCCATAAAGACAAAAAGTGCATGAATAGCATAGCTCAGAAGTCTTTGGGCAAAGTAAAAAATTGCCTTTTGTGCCTATAAAAATAGTCTTTTTGCAGCTCCAAGTGTATTATAAGAAAGTCTTTAAAGGTGCAGTAAGCGATTTCTGAGAAACGCTGTTGATATTTGAAATCACCAAAACAAACACACTCCTACCCAAAACAATCACACCCCTAACATGATAGCTCTGCCCTCAAATTCACGAACACACTATGGCTGCGTTCCACTCCACTTTTAGACACACATTCACAAACTTCCCTAAGCACTTCCCCTCGGGGGAATCCCTGCCGCCATTCTGAAGTGTGTTCCACTTCGTGAAGTGGACGAGGGAAGTTTATATGAACAGACCCTCGCTCAGTCAAAATCGAGTCTACTTCATATGTAGACTTCAGGCAGCTCCATATACCACAATGGAACATGACTGTGATGTCAACGCATATCTAATTTAATTTACCCCACCACAAACAACTCTGATATATATATATATTATATTATATAATAATTTTTTTTTTTTTTTTCATATTTAAAACAACCCAAACACAATTTCTTAAGGGAAAAAAAATTAAATAATAAATCACCTCCATAGAAGGATTCCTAGTGATCAAGGGCTTAGGACATTCCAATTCAGCCCTTTGCAAAGGTTCCGCCAGTAGTGGGCACTCATGCAAGGTAAGCAATGACATACATCCGAGTCAACGAGACTGAGGGAAGGGCATAAAAAACACAGCCTATGCAGCACAGGCACCTCCCCCTCTTGAGTGTATACGCCCCTTACTGCTGATTGGCTACAAGTGTGTTGTGCTGCTCAGTCCAATCCACTTTCAACAACGCTTCTTAGAAATCGCTTACTGCACCTTTTAAAGGTTTTAAGTAGACCTCACAAAAATTCAAGAACTGCAAGTGGTCTAAACAAGCTCTGGAGTACTAGATTGCTCTCCATTATAGTATGCTTTTGCTCACAAATAAATGAACTGATGTCATGTTTACAATATACCTTTATGGTTATCTGGACAAAGAGACATTTGTTATATAGCCGTACATGCATAACTCAATAATTAATGTCCATTAATCATTTTATCTTATGCACTGAAAGTGAAAATACTATGTGTACATTTTATGCTTTGGTTAATCTGTCATTAGATTTCTTTTGATTGTTTAATTATTATTGTTTTATTATTTTTTTAATATTATATAGCACCTGATTGGTAACTACTGTATGGTGGTGCTTAAAGCACTTTAGTGAGCCTTTGGTGAGACTGGATATTTCCCTGTGGTATGGATTGATCAATCTTATTTAAGGGCATAAAACTGTTGAATCTCAACAAACGGACAAATGAAGTCTGAACACTCACATAAACGTTTGTACACTGGCTAGATCTTTTGTTCGGTGGAACAGCAGGAATATTTCCATGGCATTCATTTTCTCATGCAGAGTCTCTGTGGTGTCCTTACGCTTGTTGTTCAATATGCTGAAATATACGGGCCTGGTTCAGTGATGTCTCAATATACATCCATTTTTGAAAACCTGTCTTAAGCTTTGTATCGAGCTAAACTTAGGGATTAATACAGAAAGACAGAATTCAGCAAATAAAAACTACCACTCAAATGTCATTACATTTAGATGGTTTCCAAATGAATAATGTATTCTAAATGTCAGCCATGGTTTCCTGGGTAGAATCATAGATCTGTCCTGAAATGAACTGTTTTTATAGTGATTTTTCATGAAAATTGAATAAAGTTGTTGTAATGGGCAATCTTCATGGAAAAGAGAACTAATCAAAATGGATCAATGAACATACTGACCTGTATAGTGTGTAGTTTTTGGAGATATAATGTCTATCCAACCCTGATCTAATCGTTCTCTTAACAAATTATCACTTTTGAATATTGAAATATGAACTTAATATTTACTTGGATGATATTGTGTGTATATTTGGCAAATTTTAATTAATAAAATCTGCATTTAATACCAGATTTTGTTGCTTGTGCTCATTTTATGGGATGTTTTACACACTCAGACTTTGGATATTCAGAAATCACACATGGTCTGTTTTTAGGGGCCGTTTAAACAACACCGTGGTTTTCAACTAAAACCGGAAAACTTTTTACGTGGTTTGGCCGTTCATTTACACAACAACGGCGTTTTGGGGGACTGAAAATGCAAACTTCTGAAAACGTGTTTCAAAGTGCACGTTTTTGAAAATGATTTTTATTATTGTCTCTGTGTAAAGTACAAAAATGAGAATTTGTGAAAACAGTGAGGTCATGCACATGCATATTATGTGTTCAGTTTATAGGCGCATAGTTTTTCTTTACAAAGTGACATCACCAACTACTGGTCTGGCATGCATAATACAGAATGGAGTTTGTTTTGACAACATTGTCGTCAGTACGTGAAAAACTCTAAGGAAAAACTTTTTCCATTTTAGTACATAATTGTCATGTAAATATACCCTTAGTTCATTTTACTGATTTTCAACCTCTTAATATAACTCTCACACTCTGGAAGAAGAAACATTATTACATGCTATGCTGTAGTGTTTAATTTATTAATGGTGTTTTCTAAGGCAAGGCAAATTTCATTTATTATTCAAAAAGAATCACTCTTAAATTAGGCCATTTTAATGCCTTGGTCATTGTATTAAAGGTGGAAGTTGTGATCAGTAATGAGCTCATTTCAATGCAAAGGGTGGCTAAAAGTAGAAAACTGGTCTAGACCTCATGCCATGTCTACCGTGTACTGCAAGCGTCAAATTGATCGCTTGCAGCAGGCTGGGTGTAAGACTATCTGATGAATGCACAGACACACACAGATTCATCATTGGGGTATTTTAATGTAACATGTATGACTGACCAGTGCTGAATAGCTTGTCTCTCCTCATCTGCAGCTGGCCAGATGGACAGAGTGTGATTTAAATATTCATGAGTGCCTGATGAGAAGTTGAATACGTTATCGCACAGGGATTGAGATGTCTTTTGACACATCATATCATATTACGTCTTTGCATGCCCACAACTGTGTATTTGCACTGATCTAGCTTACTGTACTCTCAAATTGTATATTCTGAGAGCCCCTTAGTAGCCTTGTCTTGATTTATTTTGTTCACAACATAGTTTATGATATCACCCATTTTAAACAGACTTCATTAAAGCAAAACTAAAAATGTTAAAACTTAAATGTAAATAAATAAAAACACACTCTTGAAATAAATAGCCTAACAAATATTTACTGACAGCTTTAATGATAATCAAAGTAACTACAATAATTTCTATCTACAATAATTTCAATTTACGGAACGAACGCGGCACCAGTTTAGTTTTTTTTTCCGTAAGTAGAACAGGGAAGGTGTAGGAAATACAGAGTAAGCTTTTTGAAGAAAACGGAAAGCGGAAGCACGTGCAAGGCGATCATCTGTTTATATAAAGCATATATAGTTGTATTTTTTTCGAAAATGACCAATCGTTTCGCTTGATAAGACCCTTATTCCTCGTCTGTTATCGTTTAAAGCCCTTTGAAGCTGCACTGAAACTCTAATTTTGACCTTCAACCGTCTGGAGGCCATTGAAGTCCACTATAAAGAGAATAATCCTAGAATGTTTGACATGGGGGTGAGTAAATTATCAGGAAATTTCTTTTGAAAGTGAACTAATCCTTTAACGCACCTCTAGTGGCGCAATAAGCAGTGTTCTGATAATAAGAGGGAAAGAAGTTAAACCATAGATAATCTTATACGTCAGGCATACATTTGCATAGTTAATCATATTTTCCCAACTCAGCAAATTATATATTTTTTTAATATTGAACAATGATGAAAATGTACTGATTTCTTATCAAGAACTTTGTGTATGTTTGTATAAAGACTCTAATAGTTTTAGAGTCACTGAACTTGCCTGAGACCAGGGTGTTAAACAATAATAATGGGAGAAATAGTGCATAAACATCTTAGCTGCCTCTAGTGACATATAATCTCTAGTAAGCCTGAAATTATAAAGATTAAATTTAACCTGCTTACAGAGCTTTTTTACCTGAGCTTTGAATGTATCCAAGGTATTTATATTGAGAAACTACCTGCAGCCTCACCCCAGACACAAAAACATCTGGCTCATTACTGATACTGTTTGACTTAGGAAAATACACGCTCTTTTAGACACATTTAGTTGTAAACAATTTTCCTTTAACCATGCTGATACATTAACCATAGAATTTGTAAGCTCATTAGAAACTTGTCAAACTATTACCATGTAAATAAATTACAGTATCATCTGCATATGTATATTTGTTCCAGGACATACAGAGTGAAGATCATTTATGTATAAAGCAAAAATCAAAGGACCCAGAATAGATCCCTGAGGAACACCAGTAGATGTACCTAGATCAGTTGATTGATGATTTTGTACTCGAACACACTGATACTTATCTATAAAATAACAGTTTGCGGAGTACTTTTTTCTAAAGCCAAACTGTGTTGGATGCAATGTAAATGAACTATCATTCGAATGACAACTAATCTGCTCTGCAACCAATTTCTCCATAGAAACAGTGGGTAGGATACTGACTGGTCTATAATTAACGATAGAGAGTGGATCTCCGCTTTTAAATATTGGGACAACAATAGCTGACTTCCAAACACTTGGAAATTTACCCAGAATAATCGAAAGGTTAATAACTCTAGTAATAGGTTTAATTAATGTCGAACTAGACTCTTTAAGCATAACTACATCCATACCATATTTATCTTTTGCTCTAGATGGTTTAAGAGATCTAATCATTTTCATAACATCTAAATCAGTAACAGGCCTTATACTAAAAGCAGGCTCCATTGTATTGACTGAACACACATTTATGTATTCAGGCGAAAAACTGTGTGCAATGGTAGCTACTGAGTCAATAAAGTGATGATTAAATTCTCCTGCAGGTATAATCTGTAATAAAGTTTTCTAGTCTTTTTGTGAAAATCTGACTATCTTCCTCCTGGTCGGAACCCAATAGCAGATCATCCCATTCTATCTGTTTAATAGCACCTTTAAAATTCTCCTGTTTATTCTTTGGGATCCCAAAAGATTCACATTTCTTAGCAAATGAGCTAAACCTCTTCTTTGTTAGTTTTCTAACCACCAAAATTAAAT
Source organism: Anabarilius grahami (assembly GCA_003731715.1). Classification (NCBI taxonomy): domain Eukaryota; kingdom Metazoa; phylum Chordata; class Actinopteri; order Cypriniformes; family Xenocyprididae; genus Anabarilius; species Anabarilius grahami. Next base: position 2,043,472 of record RJVU01053030.1, read on the forward strand.
TATGATCAGACAGGACAGTTAACATATTAAAGGATTTCAAAATTCGCTCAGGTCTATTACTAAACATTAAATCAATTTGACTTTCACTAGAATTAGTTATTCGAGTAGGCCCACTTATTAACTGTTTAAGATCAAAGTTATTGGTTATCTGTTTGAGATTTATCCTAGTGGATTTATCTTCCCAATTAATGTTGAAATCACCCATAATTATTACCTCTTTGTTAAAATTACATTCTTTCAATAGATTTTCAAAATTGGGTGGGCGATAAATTATAATAATTGTGAACAACATTTGTGGTGATAAAATAATATTTAAACCAATGCATTCCAAATCCTGACTGTTTTACCACTGAATTTCATTACACTGAATAATACACAAAATGAACGGAATGCATAGCTGATATAAAAAATGTCCTACTACTAAATTCTGAAAAAACAGAGATTCTAATTTTTGGACCAAAAACTTCTTCACGCAATAACCTAGAATACTGTCTAACACTTGATGGCTACTCTGTTAAGTCTTCGTCGTCAGTTAGGAACCTGGGTGTGCTCTTTGATACCAATCTTTCATTTGAAGGCCATGTTTCTAGCATCTGTAAAACCGCATTCTTCCATCTTAAAAATATATCTAAACTACGACATATGCTCTCAATGAAAAATGCAGAACAGTTAGTTCATGCGTTCATGAACTCAAGGCTACATTACTGTAACACTCTACTGGGTGGTTGTTCCACTCGCTTGATAAATAAGTCAAGTCAAGTCACCTTTATTTATATAGCGCTTTTTACAATGCAGATTGTGTCAAAGCAGCTTTACATTGATAACTGGTACATAATTTTGGCTGCACAGCAGCTCTTAAAGAATAGTGTCAATGCAGGCAGATCAGAAGCACTGTTGATTAAATGTCAAGAATACTGTTGAATATCAAATGTCAAGTCAAATGTCAAGTGTCCCCAACTAAGCAAACCAAAGGCGACAGCGGCAAGGAACCCAAACTCCATCAGGTGGCAAACAGGTGGCAAACAAGTGGCAAATAGGTGTTAAAATGGAGAAACCTTGGGAGAAACCAGGCTTAGTCAGGGGGCCAGTTCTCCTCTGGCGAACAGTGCTTTGTTACGAATCAGGTTGCTATCATAAGTCTGATAGGATCGCA
>RJVU01053030.1:2045542-2080405 GCA_003731715.1 Anabarilius grahami
TAACATGGCCTTCAAATGAAAGATTGGTATCAAAGAGCACACCCAGGTTCCTAACTGATGACGAAGACTTAACAGAGCAGCCATCAAGTGTTAGACAGTATTCTAGGTTATTGCGTGAAGAAGTTTTCGGTCCACAAATTAGAATCTCTGTTTTTTCTGAATTTAGTAGTAGGAAATTACTGGTCATCCAGTTTTTTATATCAACTATACATTCTGTTAATTTAGCGAATTGGTAAGTTTCGTCAGGGCGCGAAGAGATATAGAGCTGAGTATCATCAGCGTAACAATGAAAACTAATGCCATGCTTCCTAATGATATCTCCCAAGGGTAGCAACGGTCCTAGTACTGAGCCTTGCGGTACTCCATATTTAACTTGTGATTGATATGACATCTCATCGTTTACTACTACAAACTGATAACGGTCAGATAAGTATGATTTGAACCATGCCAATGCAATTCCACTAATGCCAACATAGTTTTCGAGTCTATTTAGAAGAATATTGTGATCAATAGTGTCAAATGCAGCACTAAGATCCAGTAACACTAATAGAGAGATAGAACCACGATCTGATGATAAGAGCAAATCATTAGTAACTCTAATGAAAGCAGTCTGAGTACTATGGTACGGTCTAAATCCTGACTGGAAATCCTCACAGATACTATTTCTTTCTAAAAAGGAACATAGTTGTGATGAAACTGCCTTTTCTAGTATTTTTGACAGAAAAGTGAGATTTGAAATCGGCCTGTAATTGACTTATTCTCTAGGATCAAGTTGTGGTTTTTTAATAAGAGGTTTAATAACAGCCAGCTTAAAAGTTTTTGGTACGTGTCCTAGTGATAAAGATGAATTAACAATATTAAGAAGAGGCTCTATGACCTCTGGAAGCATCTCTTTCAATAGCTTAGTCGGTATAGGGTCTAACATACATGTGGATGATTTTGATGATTTAACAAGTTTAGACAATTCTTCCTCTCCTAAAGCAGTAAATGAATTGAATTTTTCTTCAGGGACACTACAATGCACTGTCTGACACAATACTGTAGTAGACGGTTGCATGGTTATAATTTTTTCTCTAATATTATCAATCTTGCAAGTAAAGAAGTTCATAAAGTCATTACTGCTGTGCTCTTTGGAAACATCAGAAGTTGAAGCTTTATTTCTTGTTAATTTAGCCACTGTATCAAATAAATACCTAGGGTTGTGTTTATTTTCTTCTAAAAGTTTTGAAAAATAGGCAGATCTAGCAGTTTTTAAGGCCTTTCTGTACTCAATCATTCTCTCTCTCCACGAAATGCGAAATACTTCTAGTTTTGTTTTCTTCCAGCTGCGCTCCATTTTTCTAGCTGCTGTTTTTAGGGCCCGAGTGTGCTCATTGTACCATGGTGTTGGATTAATTTCCTTAATCTTTTTTAAACGCAAAGGAGCAACTGAGTCTAATGTGCTGGAAAAGACAGAGGCAATAGTTTCTGGCAATAGGTCTTCTAAGCTGTCTGGTATGCTAAGGCGATGAAACTGATCAGGAATTTATTTATAAAGCGATCTTTAGTTGTAGAAGTGATGGTTCTACCATATTTATGGCAGGGAGGCAGTTTAGCCACTTTAACTAAATGTAGTATACACGAGACTAGATAATGATCCGTGATGTCGTCACTCTGCTGCAGAATTTCAACGGCATCAATATCGATTCCATGTGACAATATTAGATCTAAAGTATGATTACGACAATGAGTGGGTCCTGACACGTGTAGACACCAATAGAGTTTAGAATGTCTGTAAATGCCAATCCCAATGAGTCTTTTTTATTATCTACATGGATATTAAAATCACCAACAACAAGGACTTTATCTGCAGCTAGTACTAATTCTGATAGAAAATCGGCAATTTCTTTGATAAAGTCTGTATGGTGTCCTGGTGGCCTGTATACAGTAGCCAGCACAAATGTCAACTTACATAATGTTACGTAAAGCACCATCACTTCAAAGGAATTATATTTGAAAGACTTCTGGCTGATACTGTAAATATTACTATAAATTACAGCAACACCTCCCCCTTTGCCTTTCTGTCGAGGATTGTGTCGATAATCATAACCTTGAGGGCTAGACTCATTTAAAGTAATGTAATTACTTTAAATGTAATTACTGTAATTTTGTACAAGCTACAGCTTGTACAAAATGCAGCAGCTAGAGTTCTTACTAGAACTAGGAAGAATGACCATATTAGCCCAGTTCTGTCAGCACTGCATTGGCTTCCTGTTAAACATCGTATAGATTTTAAAATCTTGCTAATTACTTACAAAGCACTAAATGGTTTAGCTCCCCAGTACCTGAGCGAGCTCTTAAAGCATTATAGTCCTTCACGTTTATTGCGATCTCAGAATTCAGGCCAGCTGATAATACCTATATCAAAATCAACCGCAGGCGGTAGATCCTTCTCCTATTTGGCACCTAAACTCAGGAACAAACTTCCTAGCATTGTTCGGGAAGCAGACACACTCTGTCAGTTTAAATCTAGACTAAAAACGCATCTCTTTAACCTGGCATACACATAACACATTATCAATTTTATATTTTCAAATCCGTTAAAGGATTATTAGGCTGCATAAATTAGGTTAGCTGGAACCGGGAACACTTCCTATAACACCAGATGTACTCGTTACATCAGAAGAAGAATGGCATCTACGCTAATATTAGTCTCTCTGTTTATCCCGAGGTTTACCGTAGTCAGCCGGATCCGGGCCGTATCCAGGTGAGATCGAGGACCTGCGCCTTGACACGACCACAATGCATCCCTGAAGTGTCAGCAGAGATTGAGTCAACTAGATCATGATGATGACATCATTGTTTACCACAGTGCTGATATAGATAAATTAACTAAATTAATAACTATTGATTCTTACATCGGAATGAATCAATACTGAATTTACTTAAGATGGATACTGACACCATTTTCTTTAAGAGCTGCTGTGCAGCCAAAATTATATACCAGTTATCATTGTAAAGCTGCTTTGACACAATCTGCATTGTTAAAACCGCTATATAAATAAAGGTGATTTGACTTGACTTGAATACTATCCTTTATATATATCATTACTCCACCTCCCTTGGAACCTACTCTATCCTTTCTAAAAACATTAAAACTGGGCACTTGAACTACTGCAGGAGAAACATTTTCATGGAGCCAAGTCTCTGATAAACAAAGATAGTCTAAAGATAGTCTAAATTCGACTTCAATAAGTTCTATGTCGATGACGCCAAATGGTTGCACTCACTGAGCTACTGACACTGTCCTATTGCTATTTCTACCGCAACACAACTCAATATAATGCTCGATGCCACATTGTGCAGCTTTTGGTTGTAACTTTCAATCGGTGAGCCACAAGAGAAGCGATGTAAGCCTTTACTGCTTTACTAGCAATAAGAGGATAAAAGAATGGGAAGTTGTGCAGAATGTGGACGAATAAAACTTCCTAACTGCGTCTTTGTTCTCTTCGCTTTAGCCCTGATGACTGTGAGGCTTTTTATCTGTTTTGGTGCAATGGTAATCTAGTAACGCATACAAATCTTAATATCCGCGGGGTTCCTTTTAAAACATGATCAGCCTTTTCAACTTGAGCCAGAATGCAAAATTAGTGAAGAGGAAAACATCAAAGACGTGCAATGTCTCTGTGGCTATTCGAACAACTGTTGTATGATTGACGTTAAAATCATCTGATCATCTGAATGCATACACGGCATCACGGCACACATGAGCTTTGAGGCAGTTTGTCTCAATCGAGATGTGTTATAGGCTTACCTTCGTCAGTCTCCACGACAGGCGTGGCATTTGGTTAAAGCATACCATCGGCAACTGTAAGCTCTTTCAGCTGTGGTCTACTAAAAGCCTCAAAGGCACCAGGGCTAAAGTGAAGAGATCATAGACGCAGATCTTTAGGAAGTTTGATTCGTCCACATTCTTCACAACTTCCCATTCTTTTCTCCTCTTATCGCTAGTAAAGCAGTAAAGACATTGCTTCTCTTGTGGCTCATCGACTGAAAATTACAACCAAAAGCTGCACAATGTGGAATCGTATATTATATTCCGAGTTGTGTTGTGGTAGAAATAGCAATAGGACAGTGTCAGTAGCTCAGTGAGTGCAACCATTTGACGTCATCGACATAAAACGCACTGTGCACCTAAACAAAATGGCGCCACCCATTGTCCAAATTGGTCCAAATATGTCATGGATTTTTTAAATAACGTAAATCTTTCATGGGTTTTCTACTACATATTTCAGTAAGAGACATCATTTACGTTATATTAAGCCATACAAGTCTTAACACCAGGGGTTTCCTTTAATTATTTGAATATTTCGCTCCGCTTGGGATCTACTTACCTGCGTTCATGAATTGGCATCTGTTTTCATTCTCCCGGGATTTTCCTCTCATTTCTCGGCAGGTATTCGTGCTCCGATGTGCAGCGAAGCAGCGAATCCGGATCAGTCCGGTTATTCACTAACAACAGCACATGCTATGAGCATAAACGTTAGTCCTTTTGAAGATTTTAGGAAGCAGACACTCCATAAAGGTAACGTTTCTAAACGGCCTTAATTTTTAAAAGGCTCTTCATCAGGTGGTGCTAAACCCTCGCGTTTCCCGGTGAGTGTCTCTCTCGTCAAACAAAATAAGAACCTGCATATTTTCTGTGTTTTAGGTAGCGATTACACCATGCGATTTTCCGCGCTCAGTCATTAAACAATGCAGTCATCAAGTTGGTTTATTTAAAAGGGATTTTTTACATGACAATTCTGTCATTATTTGCCAACCCAGACTTACTTACTTCTTTGGAACTTAGTTTTTTTTTTTTTTTTTTGTCTTTACAATGGAAGTCAATTGAGAGCAAAAATGTTTGCTTACCAACATTCTTCAAAATATCTTCATTTAAGTTCTGCAGAGAAAAGAAAGTCATACAGTTTTGGAATAACATAAGGGTGAGCAAATAATGACAGAATCTTCAATTTTGGAGGAACTATCCCTTTAAAGTCACCATGAAATCAAAATCTTTTTTTTATTAATATTTAATCAAAATAACTTCCCCTCCCCCTTGCAGTGACATGGCGCAAGGGCGGGACAACTTATCAGTCACATGAGATCGCAACAATAGCAAACCATAACCATCCGCACGATTTGACACCTCATTCGTGGGTCTATGACAAACGGTGCGGGACAAGATACACGTCGAAGTTTTGTCCGGAAGAAGAATAATAATAAGTATGCAAGAGAACAATAATGATGCTTCGCCTTTGGCAAGCACCATTAATTACAATAAGTTAGGCTCCATTGTGTAACAAGCAAATTAAAATATTACACATTTATTATTCATAAGGACAGAGGAAATAAAACATAGTTCGTTAAGAGCATGACTCAAACATGCCATTAATGGGCTTATTAAAGTCCTCTTACTAAAAATAAACTTTCATATATTTTAGATTCATTGCACAACAACTGAAATATTTCAGGTCTTTTATTGTTTTAATACTGATGATTTTGCCATACAGCTCATGAAAACCCAAAATTCTCAATTTCAAAAAATTAGCATATCATGAAAAGGTTCTCTAAACGAGCTATTAACCTAATCATCTGAATCAACTAATTAACTCTAAACAACTGCAAAAGATTCCTGAGGCTTTTAAAAACTCCCAGCCTGGTTCATTACTCAAAACCGCAATCATGGGTAAGACTGCCGACCTGACTGCTGTCCAGAAGGCCATCATTGACACCCTCAAGCGAGAGNGGCCTGTGTTGCAAGTTGGTGAATGAAGATACTTGCCAGGTCACTACTCTGCTTTATTAATTTATCCAGTATAAAACCCGGACACCGCCACACAAATGTGGCTTTTTGTTAATGACTGTCCTACTACAGGATTTAACACAGAGTAACAGCTCAATACCAGTTACAAAAGACACTGTAACGGTCTGTCACAGGCAATTCTAGTTGCTTTTTTCATCAATTAATTTCATTCATCATTTGACTATGTTCTGGCCCGCCATTTAGTGGTGTAAATTTTTTTTGGGCCCAATGCCAAACTTAATTGCTGACCCCTAGTCTAAATGAAGTTCGAGGTTAAAAATCCCCTTTATTAAGCTTATATGCAGAGGACGAAATCCAGCGAGAACTGAAAAGTCATGCATAGTCCTATGTGCGCTGGTTTCTCTTTGCTTTCTGGTGTGCGTATCTCATCGACAATAAACACAAGCCCTTATCAGCCCATCCAGCACATTTTTATTAAATGTAATTAATACTGTATTATTTCATGTGTACGTGCTTCCGTGTCAAAGTGTCTGTTATCAGATCTTTTAAAGATGCAGTTTCTGTTCATGTGTGCCAAGACATTTTAGAAATCCCGACCGGGCGATGTATTACGGACATGTTTGGAATAAAGAGTATGTATGGTCAAAAAATATATATACAGTTAGGGTGATATTAAATGGCTTAAACCACGATATAAGATTTTGGCCATATTGCCCATCTCTAAATCATTCATTCCCTGTTCAGTCCTCCTCTGTCCAACAAATGAACAGTGCATAATTTATGATTCAGGCAGCATTACAGGTCAGCCTCAAAGCTTCAGCACTGCCAACGTGAGCTTGATTGCTGTCTGAGGTAAAACATGCCCCCTAATTACCATACAGACACGGAAATATATAAATAAATAAATGTAGACATAAATACAATGATACATAAAAAAGGAAATAAAAGTATAAATGCTTGTTTATTTTTGTTTTTTTACATTTCTTTGTATATTTATTTATGTATTTATTTATTATTTTGGCAGCTTTGGAATTTCATAACATTAGTGCATTAAGGGAAAGTTCCAGCCAGGTCCAAACGCTCCTTGAGCAAAAGCAAACAACAAACAGTCCTAATATACACTCACAATGTGCTGTAGTACTCTGAAAAATCATAATCCTAAACTTGTTTTCCATACCTCAGTTGGCCAGACAGTGATTTTTGCCGAATCGTTAAAATACTGGTGTCCAGGACATTGTAAACCTGGAGACTGTAGTGAACACTGAGAGTTTTAAAAACTTAGCTTAAAGGTGTGCTTTATAAATGATTAGTGCTCATGAATGGTTGTTGAGATTGTTTTCACACTTGAAACAGAATAGAGTCTTGGACCTGGAAATAGTATTTATTGCATTCGCAGTTGGGTCATCAGTGCTCTCAGTCCAATTACACAATGTGGTTGTCAGAATTATAAGATGTTTCCATTTACATGATGCGGCCGGAGGAGTTCTTGGTCATATCTTTACGTTTACACAACATGGTAGGGATCTCGATCAGGTGGTGTTTTTAACCCCACGCTTCCAGGTGCGTGCTTCATGTATTCAAAACTCGCCACCATCTTGATCATATTTTCCGCATTCAGATTACAAAACACAGTCCGCCCTAATACACCTGCTTTGATGACTGTAAAATTTGGAAAATGCAAAGGAATAGAATAGTTGCACAGGACTGAATGAATTAAATTATTCTTGAGTGGTGGTTAAAAAGAAAATTTTTTAAAATAATAATAATAAAAAAATGTGCAAATGCTCTTGTGTGTCCATGAATTGTGTTTTGCATTTCTGAATCAAAATTTTGTAATGCAAATTTGGCTATGCCTTTGTAAATCATACTTTAGTTATATGAATTGAATGTGTGAATTGCTGTTTGTTGTGAATATGAATTAGCTTACACATTTGTATCACATTTTGTAAACATCTTCATATTATTCTAACTCCATAATGAAGTACTACACACTTCTACACCATGCTAACTTGACATTTTATTATAAACTTTAAAAGTATTGCTTTAGAAAGCATTTTCAGATTAAATGTTATGTACTCAGAATATCTTTTTTCTTACTTTTAAAAGCATTGGATTCATTAGAATATTTTTAATCTTTAAAGGAGGCTTAATTTAATAGATTACATTTGACTGAGTGCAATCAGTGCATTATGAAAAAGTTTCATAAAGAGTATTTAATCATATTTTAATAGCTGCTGGATAACAAGCGAACAGTATAAAACACGTTCATCCAGTCAAACAGTACTGAACATCCAGACAAGAGTCAAAAAGTTGCATGCATTTTGAATCTTTTGACTTTTAACAATCAAACAATTAAAATATCTTTTATGCAATTTTGCTGTTTTATGTGTCATTTTACATTTAAAGTGTTTTATTGATGAAATATTTAAAAAAATCCAGTAAATAAATACCCTTTAATTCAGATACACTAAGGAAAATGGCCTTTTAAAACTTCAAATAGTATTTAATATTTCAAAAAAGCTATATCCTCCTTAAATCGTACTTCACATAGTGTAAGAACATGCCCAGCTATCAATATATTTTTTTCCTGAGCATTAATGGTTGAAATATTCAGTAGATTTTAATTTATTTATTTTTTGCAAAGTCTTCCTGTGCAGAGTAAAAAGTGTGAGCACTCTCAAAGTAAAACCAAGAACTGTTATTATCAGAGATATCACAATGTCCTCTTGGTGGAGCCAAAAACCTTCACAACATGAAGTTGTGAATAAACATTATGTATTTTGGGGCATCCAAATGCTGTATACAGTCTTAATGAACATTGTCGCAAGTAAACATAGCCTCAGATTCCCCAGAAGAATGAATATTTCAGCAGTAGATTTGTATCTTGGAAAAACATAATGAGCAATTAAGAGAATTCATCCTTCCGTGGGGTCCTGTCCTGGCGTGAATGAGGTATGTGGAATGGGAACTCAGAGGGGGTTGTTGGAACCTCTCTTAATATCAGAGCTTCATAATTTACTCACTGTGCCCCTGGAGCCAAAAGAGTGACGTCCTACAAATACAGCTGCCAGTAAACTGACAGTTCAGATGTAATGATTCTGGGTGATTGAATTTTGGGATCCAAAACTGTGGAGCCCGTCTGGCGCATCTCTCCCCAGTATATCGCAGGGGAATGTGTGCAGGCTTTTCAGACCTCACTTAAATGGAGTATCTATGCTGCAATGTAATTTCTCAAAAGTATCTCATGCTCTCTGGCTTTAAGACTATGTTCAGACTAGGCTCAGTAGGCAAAAGTGGCCTATTTTTATTATTTATTTATTTTTGCTCATTTGCAACTCAGATCTGTTTTTTTTTTTCACAGCACAAACCAAATGGAATTAGATTTTTTCGATTCTGACTTGGGGCACTTCCATATTTGGTCCTAAACCAGATACAGGTCTGATGTTTTGCAATGCGATCTCAGTCTGAACAGTATCGGAGTTCATGCAAATTTTACATCACTGTAGATCAACATTCGTCACAATTCTGTACTGACTGTAGTCACTCCAAAGACTTTACATACCGGTAATTCTTTGGTCACTCAGTGAACATGGAAGATGGCAGCAAAGTTAGTCCGTGGAGGAATAGTGAGCTGTTATACACTAACAGCCACAAGCTGTAAGAAACTATAAGAACAACTCTGCTCTCTTTCTCCTCATCCCCATCTGTGTTCTCTTTATCGCCTGCGCACAAATTCGCTGACTTCCTCGACGCATCTCCTTTTAAATGAACCCATAAATGCTGACTTCAGTGGCCTCTGTGTTTACTTCCAAATAACAGCGTGCTGCATGCCGTCTTTGTTATTGTCCTTTTGCGCATGCTGCTCGGTTCAGCATCTTGACCTGTTCACACTTGAATCTTATATTGGCCACATTTAAAAAAGAATTTGACCAGCCAAATAAAATAATTCAGATCTGAGCTGTAAATCAGAATTGAGCATTAAAGGATTAGTTCACTTTCAAATTAAAATTTTCCTGATAATTTACTCACCCCCATGTCATCCAAGATGTTCATGTCTTTCTTTCTTCAGTCGAAAAGAAATGAAGGTTTTTGATGAAAACATTCCAGTATTTTTCTCCTTATACTGGACTTCAATGGAGCCCAAACGGTTGAGGGTCAAAATTACAGTTACATTGCAGCTTCAAAACGTTCTACATGATCCCAGACGAGGAATAAGGGTCTTATCTAGAGAAACCATCTCTCATTTTCTTAAAATAAATAAATAAATAATATAAGTTTTAACAATTAATGCTCATCTTGAACTAGCTCTCTTCTTCTTCTCTATTTGAATTCCAGCAGTGTAGACACTGCTAAGTGTATTACTGCCCTCCACAGGTCAAAGTTTCAACTAATTGTTATATACTTGCACTAGAATATTGTATATGACAATTTAGTTCAAACTTTGACCTGTGGAGGGCAGTAATACACTTAGCAGTGTCTACACTGCTGGAATTCAAATAGAGAAGAAGAAGAAGAGAGCTAGTTCAAGATGAGCATTTATGGTTAAAACGTATAAAATAAAATAAAAAAATTTGAAAATGAGAGATGGTTTCTCTGGATAAGACCCTTATTTCTCATCTGGGATCATGTAGAACGCTTTGAAGCTGCACTGAAACTGTAATTTTGACCTTCAACCATTTGGGCTCCATTGAAGTCCACTATATGGAGAAAAATCCTGGAATGTTTTAAACAAAAACCTTAATTTATTTTCGACTGAAGAAAAAAAGACATGAACATCTTGGATGACATGGGGGTGAGTAAATTATCAGGAAATTTTATTGAGAGAGTGAACTAATCCTTTAAGGCTTGCATTGTGAATGTAGCTTATAAGAGTAGGAACGGTGCACACTTATACTCCTAGGAGGCTGTTTATAAATGATTTATCTATGCCAACTACACAGAGGTACATTTTATTGCTCAGAAACGTACTCTTTCAGAGCTCAGGGGAAATTGAGTTCTCAGTTGTTTCATGTCAGCTTTGTCTCAGATGTGTCTCCCAAACATAATCTGTGGATTGATGCGGATAGCTCAGATCATTTGCTCTTGAAAGAATTGTTGAGAAATATATGAGTTCAAACTGAAATATCTGATTTTGATTGTAGACTTTGAAGTCTGAGCACAGTTTGAGACATTGTTGAGATCTGTTCTGAAACTAGAAGAGAAGAGGAGAATCACAAAGGAGAAGCAGAAGACTTCATCAAAAGTCTCCACTCTCCAGTGAATTATTCGATTTTATTTGGGTTTTTTCTTTCCCCTGGGCAGTGCCAGCATAAGGGTTATATTTTGTTGTAAATGGGCAACTGAATGTGTGTGTGCTATTTCCATTGCAACTAGGAATCTTAACAGAGCCATAAATAATGCAAGCGTTCACGTTCAGAGTATTTAGATGGCCTTGGAGGCAGTCAGCAGAACACTGCCTCCCTGGTGGTTATCAGAAAAAGCCTTGCAGATGTTTCAGATGTTGTCTAGTATGTTTAGTAAATAAAACAGACACTTCCTGAAAATTTTCTCTGCCAACTTTCCCAGAAGATAATGTGGAAAAGTATTCCCTCAAGATAATTTGTTCCTAGAGTTGCTTAATCAAAGTTTGGACATAGTGTCACTATACCTTGTAACACAATAATTATTGAGGACATTTTTAAGCATATATTATCGAACTTTGCCAAGAGAAATCTGAGGGGTAATTACATATAATAGTTTGGTTCAGAGACACCACAATGGCTAAAACTCTCAGTAATACAGAGTATACTTATTTTGTGTCAGTTTATTGTAGCAGAAACAACAGGCTTGCCAAAAATTCATCACCACGCAAACATCCCTTCATGTCAACCCACGAAACCTTTGTCTTTTAACTACCAATTGTTATTACGGTTCATACCAATTTTCAGATAAACTTCACATAAGCATCATGGTCTTGTATTGTGTTCCTGTTGAAGATTTTACAGTTTGGACAGCATGCTTGAGTCATGTTTTTAGTGCGTATATGTGGGCATGTTGATAATGGCAGCACCCTTAAGAAAACTCAGCATTCTGAGAGGGTTTTTATTATAAGGCTTATTTCCCAGCGGGAGCTTGAATGCTGCTATGAATATTGATTGGTCAAAACAGCACTCCAGCCATGCTAAAATACGATACAGCTATGACATGAAACGTATATTCACCTACACATTGTGTTGCTTCGCAGAATCCATAGCAACACATCAGGACTATATCTTCTAATGCAGGGTTTCCCAGGGTTTGTCAATTGATGAAAAGCGAACAAATCATAAAATTGTATATTGTAAATTGTAAATATTTCATTAAATGGGCCAATATAAGACTTTTTTGTATTGTATTGCCTGTGTGACCTTGAAACGAAATTGGACCTTCCCCGACTTTCTAGGCTCCTAACTATCATAACAGTGTAATTTTAATTACCTCATCTGTCAACATGATGCCGGTGAATTGCAGAGCTGGTGCAAACATATTCACATCGCTATAATCAGATGCTTTCTTAACTGCTGTTTTCTCACTGCTGTCATTTTTGTTGTGTGTTTATTTTGTTATTGAGGAAAGCATGCAGCACATATTTACTCATCTAAACGTCACTCTCAGCCGTGTGGACAGAGTCTGGATATTTGTTAACAGTATATTGTTGCAAAGGTATTTCCAACTTCTTTTTACTTCTAAGCTAAGATCAAAAAAAAAAAAACTTCACAGTGAGTATATTGGGGCATTGAATTCAGTCATGTGCACAAGTGTGAGGACAAGCAATAAGTTTCTGGCTGCAGTTCATCTAACCGCCACCGGTGTCACTAATAACAAGGGTTTCTGAATTCTACATATAGCCCCTTTAATTTACCTCACTGTGAAGTTACCTAATGTGACTGACATCAGAGAACTGTGAACATGTGAATGTGTTGTTAAATTATTGAAATATTAACTTTATTAAATATCAGGGGTACTTATTTTACGTCAAAGTTTGGGAATCCCTGTTTGTCCTAAATAAATAAAAAGGCAATAAAACACTCAGTGAAGCAACTCCTGCTGCATCCTGCGATTGGTATAAGAGTTTGAGAAACACTGCAAATCTAAAAACTTTTTGTCCAACTGTAGTACAGTAACCATTTATAAAACTGATTTACCTCATTATTGAATCATATTTCTATGGAGACCACCACAGCATTGGCTCTGACTCCATCTGTGCTCCCAGAGGCTTTTGCTCCATGACTCAACCCTTGCCACAATCACCTCCCTCATCAAATATAGATGGGAAAAACAAGCCAGTGGTAAGTCTGCGGCTCAAAATCCCCTCACACGGTGAGTCTTCAAGGAGAAATTTTGCCGGAGAGGCATTAGACAACAACAAACGCACTGCACAAATTGAAAGTCAGTGTTTGATTGATGTGTACGGTATGTGCTTGACTCTTACTTTTGGAATGTGTCATTAAAATTTGTAAAGTACGAACAAAATCTCAGATATCAGTTAAAAAAAAATAAAAATATTCGATGGATCATCAAAACAGAGTATTTACACCTTAGCTCTCATCTCTTCAAGGGAGTAAAAAAAGTTTATGAAGGCCAAAAGTATTAGATAACATGCATTTTTTAAAGTTGAAATTCTGTCAACCTTTTTCCCGAGTGCTGCCAACTCAAGAAAAATCTCCAACAGGAATATTTGTTGTATGTGTGTAATGAAACTTGGCCGCAGTGTATTGAACTTAAAGGGTTAGTTCACCCAAAACTGAAATTTCCGTCATTGTCAATGACAGAAATTTCAGTTTTGGGTGAACTAACCCTTTAAACTTGATATTGAACTTCCTTATCAATGTCATAGTTTTGCACTCTGGTCTGTTGACAGGAATTTTTTTATAGAATATTAGAAGAAGAGCCGGTATTTCATCCATTTTATAATGTCTTTCCTTAAACAGATCATGTAATGAAAAATTAAAATGTCCCTGATATTTACACATAAATACATACTGCATACTATCTATCCATCTATCTATCTTTTAGAACTGAAATGTTTGGACATTTAACACTTCATTTAACATAATTACATTAAATATGATTGTGTATACTTGTAGGGAAAGTGGAAATGCGTGTATAAACTAAGCTATCAGGCTAATCGGTTATCTGTATGCTACACTACTGCATAAGCTAACTAATACAGACAATAATGGTCATTATTACATAGTTCAAACAGCATTTATCATAACATGATTTTGTAGGAATTGTAATCAGGTGCTAAAGAGAGTGCCTATTAAAAGTAATTTGAGCCAATGGGATTGCTTCGAGGACCTGATTTGTCACCACACTGGTTGAAACAGAACACGTTTTTTTCATTCCACTGTGCTTCTTTTCCATTGTTTTTTTCATGTAAACGTGCTAGACGGGTATCTTTGACTATCAATGTGTATTTGACTAGCATGTGGCATTCACGCGTGGCAACGCATCGTATTTATTTAACACCTGACAGCATTATTTTAGCATCTTACGTGTTTCAAGAACACGTTTCAGAGCTTAAAATGGCAATACAACACATGAATTCTTTTGATATTTGTGTCCATACTTTTGCAAAAAAAACATATTACATTGTCCAGTTTTCTCCTTGAACGATGATGTGAATTACGATGGCAATTCTCAATGCAGCATGAATGACCTACAATGGCAACTTTTTTCACAATCACAACAGAAAAATCTAAATACTGGCCTAAATTCACTAGCAGAATGGCAGTAATATTGTCCCAGTAGGTGTATACACAAAGCAGTTACCTAGAACTCATCATGGCATGACGTCAGCTTCACATTCTCTCTAAGGAAAAAAAAACAACAATCATATTTCAAGATTTTACTTTTCAATAACATTTCAGATCAGCAGTAAAATCTTGTTTAGCTAAAATCACGCTAACAAACTGTATTTTGCAGGTTGGTCCAGTTAAATGCACAATCCAAAGACACGGAGCTGAATTGGAATGTGTGTGTAGGCCTATGTGTTTGTTATTGTGTGTCTGTATTTTACTGTTTGTAAAGCATCTAGAACAGTGTTTCTTACAGTTTTTCTCGATTGCTTAAACACTATAACCAGGCTTTTGAACTAAAATTTCAAAACCATAACCATTTATCAAAAAGCACACCCATTTCCCTAAACTATAAACACTGTTCCATTGTTTTGACACATGAATCAGATTTGTTGAACTGTCACTGCAAAACTCTACATTCAAATTCCTTAATTTTTCATTGCCTAGACCATGTTGTCATTTAGAAAGCACTAGCGTTCAATATTGTTCACTCAAATCAGCGTAGCTTGAGCTCAATTAGCACACGGTTACCCACGTGGAAACACTAAAGGTGATGATACACGGGGCAACTTTTTGAGCAATGTTGCCGGGCAATGTTGCTGAGCAACGTTGCTTGGGCACTTTCCCACTGAGAATGAGGAACAAATTTATATCTGGATACGTTAGATCGGTCGTGGGCAATTTTTTGAAATCCTCCAATCAGAATGTTAGCAGCCGATCACGTGACTAGTTCAGAGATTTCAGAAAAAATTCAAACAAGATGGCGGCCTCTCAGCGGCAGTGGAGCGGAGAAAAGGAGTGTGAACTTATATCTTTTTACGCTAGTAAGTTGTCATGCGTCAACCCAAAACAGAGAATTTACCTCATATATTGCTTAAAATACCAACAACTGTCCAAAGTAATGCGTATAAGCTGTAATTAAGCCATTGAATGTTTTCAGTTAAATACTAAAAAGACGGGGCCTTTTTAATGTCTGTAGTAGCGTAGACTCACAAATCACAAATCAGATCGGAAAGGCATTTATTTTTAATAAAAATGAAGAAAATATTTGGAAAATTGAAATAAAGTGCCTAACAAGTGTTTATAATAAAGTATTTATTGGGTTGTCAATAGATTTGCTCCTCTCTAATTAGTTGCTGCCAACTGTCCATTGTCCTAATTAGTTGCCCTGTGTCTCATCAGGTTGCCCGTTGACGGCAACATTGCCCAGCAACATTGCTCAAAAAGTTGCCACGTGTATCATCACCTTAAGAGTCAAAATTTATCACACAACGATCAGAACCTTCAATAGAACCTTCATTCAGTTTTGGAACAATGGATCCAGAGAGACGTGATTGAAAAGGTTGAGGACACCAGAGAGGAGGAGGAGGAGGAGCAAGAGCAGTAAGGAGTGGAGGAAGAGAAAGAGGAGGTGGACAAGGATGAGGATGAGGGGCGAGGAGGACAAGGATGAGGATGAGGGGCAAGGAGACAAGGAGTCTCAGATGAAATTCGTGCCACTAGTTGACCATGTCCTTGTCCATGGTATGACTATGGCCATGTCCCAAATGGCACACTCCGGACTTGTGGACTTCCTCAGAGTCCACACTTTGGTGACGTCATGTAGTGCAGACCTATAGGGCCCTTGGCGCGAGTCCACGAGGGCGCATTGAGAGGTATTTTTGGGACAGACTCGATCGTCACGCCGGAAATAACGGTCTGGTTGTTTTTTGACAGGAGCTGCAGGTTCGGGGAATATGCTGCCTATTGTTGTTATTGTTGCAAAATATTATCTCCATGTCAACTACACAGCCTGCTTTTGCTTATGCCCCCTAGGCATTAGACAATATATACATGCTTATTTAAATAATGTATACAGTTGTAATAATACATGTTCCATTTGAACTAAGATTACAATTTTAACACATAATAAACATGTGCGTGAGTTCCAGATGAATTTACAGGTTTTAAATATAAATACTAGGTTTACATATGACTCAGTAAAGCCCTGACATTCGGTTCTATTTATTTAATGAATCATAGTGCGATCGTATTATTCAACGCGCTATTATTATGTTTGAGATATCAACCACTGGTCGATGACCATAATGTTTGTATAAACTGTAGGTAACAACTGGTAAAATGTACACCTAGGTCATAAAAACCGTAATGATACCTACACTTAAATATTTTCTTCTCAGCCATGTCATCAATTGCTCTAGAGCGAAAACTCCTCCCATCCGTTGTCTGATTGGCATTTCGCAAGGATTCCTGGGTAGTTAAAGTGTACGGAGCCTGCATCTATGCGGGCTTCGCGGAAGACCGCTTCAAGGGTACAAAGGGGGCGCTGCTGAGCACACTTCAGAGCGTTAAAATGCTGAATGGGACGCCCTACGGACTTGTAGACTCGGCGAGCACACGCAATTTAAGTCCACGAGACCGAAAGTCCACATGAAGTGCGCCATTTGGGACAGGGCCCATGAGGGAGGCTGGGTTGCTTCAGTTGCTTCACCCTCGCCTCAATCATAAGAACCTTCAGGGAGGAAAACAGGTAGGTGTACCTCAGTGTGCTCTACTGTAACTTTTGAGTGCTGTACTCTGTTACAACACATGCATCAAATTGCCTTACATACAGATAAAGTTTCTGTCTGCTTCCATTTTGTAAAAAGGATGTGTTGCAGTTACAGTAATCAGTACTTCTATTTTTGTAGGACACAGAGACGTTGGAATGGAAGAAGCCTGACTAGACATTTCAGCTGATGCGTGCCAGGGGTGGATCAGGCATGCAAGAGGATTTTCTCCCCGCTGTCTGGATAGGGCCAGTTACAGCCTGTGATGTTGACGAGATTCTCTGGCCGGTCCTAGACCAAAGATGTGATGCTGGGGCAGAATATTTTTTTGTTGTTGTTTGGTGTATTGTACTATACAGTACATTAAGGAATAAAAAATCATGTGAAAAGTTCCTTGAGGGAGAGAAACACAAGCAACACAACTTATTACTGTTTTTTGTAGTATTGTTTAGAATTTATCTCACCGGTGTGTAAGACTATGTTGTAGTGTGTGTGTTTTTTAGGGCTTGTGTGTGATGTCTGAGGGCAAAGTTTGGTTTTTCAGCAAGAGTGAATGGTTTTGAGTGTAGAGCTTCATTTTGACCTAAAAAATTTAATGTTTGGGGAATTGGGTGAGACGTTATGGATTTGTGTTTACTGTTTTGAGAATATGAGGCATAGTTTCAAGAAATGTGTTTAAGCAATCGAGAAAAACTGTAACTGGTGGGTCGCGGAGGTCCTGAGAAAAACGTGTTGTCCCGATTCAGTATCTGCGGTCAGACGTTATGTTGTCAGGCTATATGTCAGTGTCTTTATTCTAAAGTTATTTTCGTAGCTTCTTATGAAATAAAAAGTCTCTCTCCCCTCAGAAAACCAAAGACGTCCTGTCTGTCGTTATACTGTGCTCGTAGCGTGCACTCTTCAATTGCACGCACAAATGCGGCGGCGTGTGCTGTATTACTTCATATATAAAGCGCAAGAGAAACTATGAGCATGCAACGTTACGTTGTCAATTAGTAATCACTTAGTGTCCTAAAAGGTTGAAAATCCCTGACCTACAGCTGAAAGCACTATAAATAGTAAGCTTTGTATTGTACATTATTAAGGATATTCATCAAAAGTGCTGTCTATTTCTTTGCATAAAACTCTTAATAAGAAATAATATATTGGTATATTGAGTCAAGTCAATTTTATTTGTATAGTGCTTTTTACAATACAAATTGTAAATAAAATGTAAAATTATGATGTTAATGTTCATCTTAATATCTTCATGCCTTATAGTCACATTTAGCAGATTAGAGCTGGGCTATAATATATTTTACATTTTGCATTAAAATTTGCAGAAAAAGCTTTATACAGTATATCCATCTTTATAGTACGAGCTATGCAATAATATAGTTTACATTTTGTAATGATCTAAACAATCACACAGCCGAGATTTGCTATATAGTATGTATAACTTTGCTTGAGTGTATATGCAGGTACTGTAAAGTTGGACGTACTATACATCCAACTTTAAATGTATCGCTGAGCGATAATATACAGCTCTGGAAAAAATTAAGAGACCACTTAACATTGATTTCTGAACTTGGAGTGGTCTCTTAATTTTTTCCAGAGCTGTATGTACTCTATATTTTGCAACAATAACAATGTTGAGTTGAGATTTGCTCTATACGGTAGTATATATTGCTTTAAAGTTTACGTAAATTTGAGCATTATAATTTCCAACTTTTTTGTCAGTGTCACCTCACAACAATTGCTTGGACAATGGTTTACATTTCCTACAAAGATCAAAGATGTATGTAATTTAAGATTTATATTTTAACATTATCATATATATTTAACAAAGACTTGTTACATTACCTATTTATTAGTAAGTTCTCTTAAAGCAGTCCAACAGAAACGCTATCTTGTTCTTTGAAGCGCTTTGCTGTTTTGCATGTACAGTGCTCAGCGTAAATGAGTACACCCCCTTTGAAAAGTAACATTTTAAACAATCTCCCAATGAACACAAAAACAATTTCCAAAATGTTGACAAGACTAAGTTTTATATAACATCTGTTTAACTTACAACATGAAAGTGAGGTTAATAATATAACTTAGAGAACAACATTTTCAGTTTTACTCAAATTAGGGTGATGCAAAAATGAGTACACCACACTGAAAGTCTCTGGAGCTAAGCTAAATTTTAGACTACAAATGTCTAATTTAACAAGAATTCAACCACAGGTGAGTCTAATTATTCATTACACAGGTATCCAACAGACAGTTGACTATAAAAGAGTGTTAAAACCCCTTCCCATTTCATGCTGTCAGCAATGGCAATGTTTTTCCAACCTTCTACCCGTGAAAGTGCACTGGATCAGCAGTCAAAGCCGTGACTTCCCACCCGTGAACTCGTACTAGATAGATGTCCTCCCAGTTACGGGTTCTGACGTCACATAGCCCGCGAAACAACAATGGCAGCCCCTACGGATGCGGTGTTTATGCAAGTGCACGGTAAAATAAAAGGTATAACAGCTTCTCTTGCCTTATGTGCCGTTTTCCTCCTCTATTTCCCTCAAATAAGCAAGGTGTAAGCACCTTTGGCGATAGAAATAATTGTTAATGAGCATAAGCCCCATACGGTCCGCCATGTTGGTTTGTTTACACTTTTACGCAGTTTGCCGTGATTTTCGAGAGTCGAGAGTCGTGATTTGAAGTCGTGACTTACGGGCTCAAAAACCTGCTTGGAACGCATCAAAAGTCACGCATTCACATCTTTACTTTCGTTATCGCCCTTTTAGCATATTGGTGTTTTTTTTTTGATGAACTTGGGAACTGTTGAGTTTATTTAATCAATTGTTTGCTTCGCTCTTTTGTTTTTTTTCTCTTCTTGTTTTTTTTTTTTTGTGGTTCCTTTTGGTGTGATAATGTGAAATGGACACTTGAAAAGGTGAATCTGCCGTTATAACCAAGCATTCCAGGACTGACGTGAATATTGAATTGTTTTTTTTTTTTTTCATACTGTTTTTGTTATTGTTGTTTTTGGTTGAACGTGTGATCTTTGTTGGTAAAATTGCATTGCAGTTTCTGATTGCTTGACTGGGAAAAATATATTCACCTGAACTGCATTCCAGTTTATGTCTCATGATTTAAATGTTTTTTTTTTTTTAGTAATTCCATGTACTGGTGGTATATTTTATACCTGGCGCCCAAATTTTATTTGGTTAAAAAAAAATAAAAATAAAAATAAAGATTATTTGGATGGGCTGCCACCGTTACAAATGTCACAAGACCTGAGAAAGAAAATAATTTCTTTACACCAGAAAGGTGAAGGCTACAAGAAGATCAGCAAAGCTTTACTTATCAGTCAGAATACTGTAGCAAAAGTGGTACAAAAATTTAAAAAAGATGAAACTGCAACCATCTCACAGAGACGTCCAGGTCATCCACGGAAGTTAACACCTCGACAGGAGCGTCTTCTGATGAGAAGGGTTGAAGAAAATCACCATGCAAATTCACTGCAGTTGCCTAAAGAAGTAGAAAGCCAAACTGGGGTGACTATTTCCCGTGACACAATGCGGTGTACACTGCAGAGGAATGGCATGCATGGGTGCCGTCCATGAAAGAAGCCTCTCCTAAAGCCCAGGCACACACAAAAAAAAACACCTAGAGTTTGCCAGGGCCCATGCTGACAAAGATGAAGACTACTGGGACTCTATACTCTGGAGTGATGAGACCAAGATAAATGTTTTTTGGAACTGATGGCTTCAAAACTGTATGGCGTCACAAAGGTGAGGAATACAAAGAAAAATGCACGGTGCCTACAGTGAAACATGGTGGTGGCAGTGTCCTTATGTGGGTCTGCATGAGTTCTGCTGGTGTCGGGGAGCTGCATTTTATTGATGGCATCATGAATTCACAGATGTACTGCTCTATACTGAAAGAGAAGATGCTACCATCACTCCTTGCCCTTGGTCGTCGTGCACTTTTCCAACATGACAATGATCCTAAACACAAATCTAAGGCCACTGTTGGATTTCTGAAGAAGGCTGGATCCCAAATGGCACACTTCATAGCACTTTCGAACTTGTGGACTTAAAAATTAAGTCCACGAGACCGTAGGGTGTCCCATTCATCATTTTAGGTTTTAGAACAGTGCTCGCGAGCGCCCTCGATGCACGCTTCAGCTGAGCCCGCAAGTTCGCGAACTACGCAGAGGACTTTACCCGGCAGTCAAAGCGGCATTACGTCACGAAAGTGTGAACTCAGAGGAAGACCGTAAGGGTTTAGGGTGCCATTTGGGATCCAGCCATTGAGGGATAGAACACCTATGGGGAATTCTGAAGAGACAAGTTTAGCACCACTCTTCATCCAGCATGGATGGTCTCTAAAAGAGGTCATTCTTGAAGAATGGATAAAGATAGATGTTGTAAAATGTTGCCAACTTGTTCATTCCATGCTTAGAAGACTTGGTGCTGTCATTAAAAATCATGGAGGCCATACAAAGTACTAGATGTAATAGTTTTTGTTGTGGGGTGTACTCATTTTTGCATCACCCTAATTTGAGTAAAACTGAAAAAATTGTAATCTAAGTTATATTACTAACCTTACTTTCATGTTATAAGTTAAAAAGATGTTATATTAAACTTAGTCTTGTCAACATTTTGGAAATTTGTGTTCATTGAGATATTGTTTAAAATTTTACTTTTCAAGGGGGGTGTACTCATTTACGCTGAGCACTGTACTTGCATCACCAAGAGGGAGGCCAAAGCTGTTTTCCAAAAATTTGACTGCAGCCCACAAGTGCTTCATCATCATGGGAGCTTTTGAAAGGAGGTTGTTCACGACTGACTTAAGAACACAGCCAGTTGTGATCCTAAAACTGCCTGAATTTTGGATAATCACCAGTGGAATAGGGCTTCCTGCGATGTTCATAAATTATATTTTAGTGATTATTCCTCCTGAAGATGACCCATCAGTCATTCGATAAATAAACATTTCTTTCCACTTTTAATAATATACTTAGCTCAAATAACCATGGCAGGTTGGAATGGCCCTTGTATTGGAAAGGATGGCTTTATAGGAGCTTTCACACTGGAGGAACCTTTTCATAGTTCCTAGAACTAATGGCGGAAGTACCCACTTTTTGGCTTGTTTGCACCGCAGAAACTGGGAACAAATGAAGTTCTAGGAATGCCTTTTGGGGAACTAAATTAGCTCCTACTTCAGAGTAATGTGTAACCCAGCACAACAGGAACTCCCAGTGATGTAAGTGTACACTGATTGGCCGAACACCATTTTTAAAAAAAGGAGTGTACACACACAGTTTATAGCCTGTATATTTTCTCTACGAACTAACTATGAACATGAAAAACAGTGATAGATGGACCTCTCAACCTTTACGCTAAGAAGATATTCCAAAGCGACTTTGAGGGAACCAAGCGAAACATGATCATGTATTTTTGCTCAGCTAGCAACATTGGGCATGAACCACACAGCAAATGCTAATACTTTTTTACTTTCTTTGAATAACAGTTCTATCTAATAAAGTATAAGACAGGACTGTTAAACAGATCGTAAGCTTATGAAGACAGATAATGGGAGCGCTGTGTGCTCAGGCTCTGTCATTCTCAGTGAGGTCAAAAACAACAAGTATGGCTTATGTCACTTAAGAGTTCCTACTGGCTGTGCGAATTCAACCAGGAAAATGGCCCTAGAGGAACATTTATTTCTCTGTAACCACCCTGGTGGCTAGTTCCTACAACTAAGTTCCTATAACTACCTGGTGCGAAAGCCACTAGACCACTGTATTGCTCACATGTCCCTGTCAGTCTCTGCAGTGAGGGTGACAGACCAGTCAGTTGACCAGGTCTTTACCTCACTGTTAAGGTGATTTTTCATCAGGAACGCTGCTAGGAATAAAGAGATCTAATTCAGTCTGGGATTTCATTGCAACTTCAAATGCATTGAGTCCTGTCAGAGCAGCGGTCCTTTTGGGACAACCAAGCCAGCGCTATACTGACACATAATACGACGATTGCTGTGTACCTATTTCCCCATGGTCTGTAATGTCTGAAGCTATCCTGCGAGAGATTTCTGTGTGCACATATCTGGAAAATGTGCTGCAGTCTTTAGAAAGATTACAGAGCGGTTTCATTTGCTGATGCTTGACAAGGTCAGAGTTTGTATTTCATGAAATGTTTCATTCAAATGCCATAATTGCATTCATTATACGTCACTGATTGGCTCCATAGAGGGTTTGTGAATTAAATATACATTAAACGGCATGCATTAATACAATTTTCTTCAGCTGCATGGCCTCATTGTGAGTTGTTATTTTCATCAGTGTAATTGATGATTTTATATTTTTTATACAGTGGTATGCGAAAGTTTGGGAACCCCTTGCAGAATCTGTGAAAATGTGAATCATTTTAACAAAATAAGAGAGATCATACAAAATGCATGTTATTTTTTATTTAGTACTGTCCTGAGTAAGATATTTTACATAAAAGATGTTTACATATAATCCACAAGACTCCACACCTCCCGACTCTTAATGCATCGTGTTTCCTTCTGGAGCATCAGTGAATGTTTGAACCTTTTTAATAGTTGTGTTTGAGTCCATCAATTGTCCTCAGTGTGAAAAGATGGATCTTAAAATCATACAGCCACTGCTGGAAAGGGTTCAAATATGCAAAAAATCCTTGATAACTGAAGAATCTGCAGGACATGGAGAATTTTTCTGAAGAACAGAGTTCAGTTTAACTGCTCAGAATAAACAAGTGACTCATGAACAACCATCACAAAACAAAAAAAACAGTCATGGATCATCCAGGTAACCACACACAGTATTAAGAATCAAGGGTTCCTAAACTTTTGAATGGAGATATTTGAATAAATTCAGCTACTTTTTTGTCTTGTGGATTATATGTAAACATCTTTTATGTAAAATATCTTACTCAAGACAGTACTAAATAAAAAATAACATGCATTTTGTATGATCTCTCTTATTTTGATAAAATGATTCACATTTTCTCAGATTCTGCAAGGGGTTCCCAAACTTTCGCATACCACTGCATATCCCAACACATTCAGACACTCATCCTTTCATATGCAGGAAGATTTGATTTCCTTGAGTAGAAAAAAGGAGCGTGACATTTTCAAATAAATAGCATTTAAAATTTCCACAGATGAGCTGAATGTCATTGTATGGTGATCAAAAATCAATAAGCCATTTTTATATATGGCACTCTCTGATGCAGTCTATTTTGAGCTCAACTGCTAGAAGTTGTCTGTAAAGTTCAAGGCCCATTCTCGAGTATCACTGCTCCACAAGACAAACACTCCATGCAGTCAAGAGTGAATCTCGCTGCACTGCCGATTGGCCCTGTCTCCTAAAGAGGTTTGTGTTGCTGTAGTAGCAGACTGAAATGAAAAACTGTCTCTTCTGTATATTAAAACCAATCAATTTGGTGACCTTTCGGGTTCTGCTATATGGAATCCCAGTTGAAAATCCTATTTTTATCGATGAACCTGGTGATGTGGTGGAGAGATTTCTGAACTGCTTTAATAATAAATGATAACTCAAACTACAAATCAGGCACCAACAGGCTTCAGCTGTCAACACAATTGAGACCAATTAGTGTAAACCTCAACAGTTTAAAAAACTACTGAATTCACAGTTAGTCTTTCATTCACAAGCGTGAACAAAAAACTTTGCTCCAAGCAGTTTTATCAATGTACGGTATATACCAAAGAGACATTCATGTCCAAAGTCTTTGTACTTTGCTGAAATTGAAAAATCGTATCTATGTGCTGTGACTGTATTCACAATACTGCATGCCTCGAGTACCTTAATTGATTTTATAAAATGATTACAACACAATACAAATCAATCATAGCGCTAGTTTTGGCAGTTCACATCAGCTGACTCTCAGCTGATCCACGTCTACCTAAAGGAATAAGGTGCTTTGACCTAAAGGAATAATCACAGCTTTTTTATACAAGTTCCATTCAGTATTATCGGCAGCATCCCCAGCTCCTCCTCCCGTCCACTGTTAGGACTTGGCTTTCTGATATTCCTCTTAAAATCAGACTCATTTATCTTGCATTATGTTGTTACATTAAATTATTGTCATCAAGAACATGAATGATATCTGCAATAATTTATGTTGGTTCTGTTCTGTTTACCCTTAAGGTGGTATTGCTTCGAGTACTTGAGAGTACTTGCCCAGAACAGAACCATACCACCAATCCAAACTGTATTCTAATTGTCTATCATCTTTGATGATGGTGGTCCTGATAGAAATATTAAAGCAAAAAATATATTACTTTTTTGAAGTAAAATCATTTAATTCCATCCTTCCGCTAGAAAAATAGTCCCTGACAGTAACAGTAAACAGAATGTTACTATGTGTAACATGTCTCATCTCAATTAAAAACTAGGAACTTTTAATTTATTTTTAAACACAGTATATGATATTTCCTCACACACGTACATATGCTTATCTCTAAGTATGAGAAATGTTCAGAAAATGTCATTAAACAGTGTAACTCCAACAACATACACTAGCTCTGTACTTTGGAAACCATGGGCTTCCACACAAAGTGCTTTCTCTTAAATTAAACAGCTATTGATTAATTAGCATCAATTAACATTATATATCAGTGCTCTTGAATTTCCTCAAATATTACAGTATCTGTCTGAGAGAGCACATGACAGAAAAAAACTGAGGTTTGATTGACACCTATGTAGTCTTATTCCTCTTCTGGTGTTCTTGTCTTCAAAGGTAGAGACGTCCTTGGATTAGCACTCAATAAAACAACAGGATCCTCATCAGTAACCACAACAGGGCTTTCCTCTTCCACCATGGACCTGTGATGATACATTACACAAGTAACATGTTCAACAAATCACATTATCATCTGTTTTCTGTCCATCATTGACAGATAAATCATGCCAATACCAAAGAAATTGCAAAATCTCTAAGGACCACTGCAATATTGTAACCTCAGCCCTATTCAAAGCAGGTTTGTGTGCATTCATAATTCAATTAAAATGGAATGCAATTCAAATAACTTCATTTAACTGCTGCTAGTTTAGTAACAAATTAAAATTTTCAGTATGAATTACATTTAAAAATGTTATCTCAAATACAAGATATGGATTATTTCCCTCAACATTTCCAGAAAATGTAGGTACTAATGTCAATTGTCAAGTCAATTATATAATTCAGGTAGATTTTAATAGTTGAACTGTGTTCTCATAAATGTCTCATTGAGGCAAGTTAGCACATGTGTTTTAAATAATATAAATGTATACAATTTGTTAATTGCTGTCAAAATCCGTTGAGTTTTCAGTTTCATTTTAAGGGACTTTTAGTTTGTTTTTATCTTTTCCTGTGTTTCCTTTCAGTTTACGCTTGTCGCAAGGGTTATTCATTGTATATTGGTGGTGTTGGTTGTTGTGGCAAGCACTGAACACAACGATTGAAGATCAAAATGCAGTTTATTAAGAGTGCAATCCAAAGTCATAGTCCATTAAAGAAGGCAGAAGGTCAGAGCACAGTAAATCAGTCCAAACAAACAAGACCAGAGGGCAAGACAGGAATGAGAAAACCAGAATGTGAGCAGATATCAAAGATCAGGAACATAGAAACAGGAAATAAATGCTCAGTAATGCTGTGAACCACGAGACAAGACTTCGCAAAGAGACAAACAATAGAACAGGGTTATATAGGGAGAGAGACGCAGGGATAACAAGGTAATGGGAAACAGCTGCACATGATTACACAGATGACAGAAAAAGCACTGTGGGAAACTGAGTCCACGATGTGTGTAGTGTCACTGGTAAGAGTGCCCTCCGCTGGCGTGCAAGGGCACTCGCAGCTGGCGGGTGTGACATAGCCCCCCATCGAAGGAGCGGCTTCCAGGGGCTCACAAACCGGTGGGAGCTGTATCGGAGGTGGATCCGGGGGTGGGAAGGTGGGCCAGGTCCATGCATAGGGAAAGGTACTGAAGACACAGGCAGGAAAGGAACGCAAAGCAGACTGGGTAGACAACTTGGGTGTTACAGACTGGGCAGATGACCAGGGTGGTGCAGGCTGGGCAGGTAGCCAGGGTGTTGCAGGCTGGGCATGTAGCCAGGGTAGTGCAGGCCAGGCAGGCAGCCAGGGTAGTGCCGTCGGGCAGGTAGCCCCCTCAGCAGAGCAGACGACCACCACAGTGTAAACGATTCTGAAGACCCCCATGGCAGTGCAGACGGGGCTGAAGTCCACCAAGGCATTGTTAAGGGACACCAAGGTGGAGCCGAAGACACCCACGATTGATCTGGTAGGATTAGAGACCAGTACAGTTGATCAGGCAAGACTGAATCATAAAGAACAGAGAGGTTAGCATTGGCCACATAAGCCGTGTCAAAACACGGTCTGTGATTTCCTCCATGGCCTCATGTGATTTCTTCCTGATACGACCTCTGCAGTCGCGTTGATTCAGGCAGGAAGTTCAAATACGACCTCTGTGGTCTCATCAAGGAAAACAGAAAACTCAGGGACAACCTCTGTGGTCGCATCAAAGCAGACGGGAAACTCAGAGACGACCTCCGAGGTCGCATCATGGCAGACTGAAATCTTAGGGATGAGAGCGGACTCTGGAGCATACTTATGGGCTGGAGCGGGCTCTGGAGCGGACTCATGGGCTGGAGAGCAGTATGCAGCCCAAACACACAGAATGGCTGCCGCCGTTACAGGGAGTACAATTGACAGGGGGACCACCTCTGAGACCCCCATACTTGACACCACCGCAGAGCCATCAGCTGCTCGCACCGATGTCAGCGGTGTGTCCGCCAAACTGGAAGCCAGTCTCCAATGCCTAGGGACTGCCTTAATGGCTTCATGTGTGACAATCATGACGACTGGGAACTCTGGCGTGGCGTACATGACGGCTGATGACTCTGAAGTGTTGTCTGTGGCGGCTGGAGACTCAGGTGTGGCTGCCATCTTGACTGAAGACTCAGGCGTGGTGGCCATGTTGACTGGAGGTTCTGGTATGGCATGTTGTGAAATGGCTCTGGTGTCGTAACCACAGGACAGGAAGGTACAAATAGTATAGGGCTAGCGATCATCAAAAAAGGACATGCTGGCGATTGGTGCGGGCCAAGTAATGTGCATTATGTATCAATTACTTTATTGATGTAATGAGTATAGTAACGCATTTCACATTAATGTTTGAGTTACTTTTTTAAAAAAAGCATTGCACTTTACTTTTCGATTTAATTAATCAGCTTAACCCTCTGGAGTCGATGAACGCGACAGTGCATTCACTGGATTGTTTCCTCACAACAGCGGAAACGACTTAGAATACTTTGTCACTTATGGTCATACAGAAGAGTAAGGCATCATTTATAATTGTAAAGGGTCTTTTTATTAGTGTACACTCACAATAACAACAAAACGCTGTGCTTTAGTAAAATAAGGAAAACAAACAGGGTGAGCTGTCTGCCATCTCAGTCTTTGTGAAATTCTTTCTAAAGCAAAAATCACAAAAAGCACCAAAATCATTGATCACACAGACATAAAAACAAATATTCTCTGTTTATGTAATCCGTATGAAACAACCAAAACATCTGAGCTCATTATATGGCTATATGCATATAGAATGATGCGTCATTCAAATTCATAAGAGAAAAAAAATGTAAATAGAGATTCCAAGTGATCAAGGGCTTAATATGTTATAATTCAGCCTATTGAATGAGTTCTGCTAGTAGTGGGCACTCGTGCAACGTAAGCAATGACGTACATTTAAGTCAACAAGAGGGAGGTATGTTAGCAAGGTAAGGGCATAAAAATTTGAAGTGGAATGCAGCCCTGGTTGAGATAATGAATGCCACTAATGAGCTTCAGGGCTCCATTAGCTGAACTGTCACCTGAAGTTATTTAGCGGATGAAGCTCCACTTAAACTCCTAATATGGTGCTATTAATCTACAAATGATGTTTGAAAAAAGCTTTTTTGTCTGTGCTCGGGCTCATTTATTATTAGCTCAAGATTCCAAAAACATTGTTTATTGACACCTGTTATGCGTTAAGCCCTGACTCATATTCCGGCCTTCAGTTTGAGAAAGTCTCAGAGTTAGGCCTGACTTTTACAAAGTGGCGTGTCTTTAGGTCGACTGCCCTTCACGAAACAAGGCCATGGTTTCCCGTTATTACTATTGATTCCATGGACAATATGCGTGGTAGCTAAAGGCAAGAATGAGATTGTGTCTGCTTTGCAGGCTTCAGTGTATCAGTATCAATGTCTGAAGGTCTCATCTCTCATCCCTGAGGACAGGATGATGAAACTGAATTTGACAGTCTCTCAAAGCTTTCCACCAGGTGCTTGTGTATAAAATTTCAATCGTGTGCAAAGAAAAGTCTACTGCCTACATCTTAAATGAAATACAGCCTCATAAGTGACTGATTTGTAAGACTCTACAGACACTAACTCAATGCGTCATACAAACATACGGGATATTGGACTACCGCGATATCGACTAGGCAGAACAATTCTCCCGACAACTATAGATAAATTTACAAATAAACTGCCTGATCTGTCTCAGCTGCTCATCGTACCTAAACACACAAATGATCTCGAGAAAATGACTAGCAGCATGTGCACCATTTTCATTAGTACATTAGATACTGTTGCACCGATGAGATTAAAAAAAGGTTAGAGAGAAAAATACTGTACCTTGGTACAACAGTATTACTCACGCTATCAAAAGAGAAACTCGTAATCTAGAACGCAAATGGAGACAAACTCATTTAGAGGTCTTCAGAATCACATGGAAAGACAGCTCGTCCCGTTGTAGAAAGACTCTAAAAGCAGCCAGGGCCGAGCATCTCCGCAAACTCATAGAAAATAACCAAAACAATCCAAGGTTCTTGTTTAGTACAGTGGCTAGATTAACAAATAAAAAGACATCTCCAGAACAAAACATTTCATTACAATTTAGTAGTGATGACTTTATGAATTTCTTTACTGAGAAAATCGAAAGTATCCGAAATACAATTGTAAATGTACAACCTTTAACAGAGTTTTATGATTCAGCCTCAATTATCGCCCCTCAAGAACAGTTGCAGTGCTTTACAACTATAGGACAGGAAGAGCTAAATAAACTTATCACTGCGTCTAAACCAACAACATGTTTATTAGATCCAATACCCACTAAACTACTGAAAGAACTGTTACCTGTAGCAGAAGAGCCACTTCTCAATATTATCAACTCGTCTTTATCTCTAGGTCACGTCCCAAGACCGTTCAAGCTAGCAGTTATTAAGCCTCTCATTAAGAAACCACAATTAGATCCAAATGTATTAGCAAATTACAGACCCATTTCAAATCTTCCATTTATGTCTAAAATACTAGAAAAAGTGGTGTCGGTCCAATTATGCTCCTTCTTGCAAAAAAACGCTATCTATGAAAAATTTCAGTCAGGATTCAGATCTCATCATAGCACAGAAACTGCGCTCATTAAAATTACAAACGACTTACTTCTAGCTTCTGACCAAGGCTGTGTCTCAATACTAGTGTTACTTGATCTCAGTGCTGCGTTCGACACTATAGATCATAAAATACTCCTAGATCGACTACAGAATTACACTGGTATTCAGGGACAGGCATTACGGTGGTTTAGGTCGTACCTATCAGACCGTCACAATTTTGTTTATATAAACGGGGAAAAATCTAAGATAACGATAGTAAACTATGGAGTGCCGCAAGGATCAGTGTTAGGCCCTCTGCTATTTTCAATATACATGCTGCCACTCGGCAATATTATAAGAAAACATGGAATTAGTTTCCACTTCTATGCTGATGATACTCAGTTATATATTTCAACACAACCAAATGAAATCTCTAAATTATCCAGTCTGACAGAATGTATTAAAGAAGTAAAACATTGGATGACTAGTAATTTTCTTCTATTCAATTCAGATAAGACTGAAGTATTACTTATTGGACCAAAAACCTGTACAAAGAATCTTTCAGACTACAATCTGCATTTAGAAGGATGTACTGTTACTCCATCCTCGACAGTTAAAGACCTGGGTGTTATATTAGACAGCAACTTGTCCTTTGAAAATCATATTTCATGTGTTACAAAAACAGCCTTCTTCCACCTCAGAAACATTGCTAAGATACGGAATGTGTAATCTATTTCTGATGCAGAAAAGTTAGTTCATGCTTTCATGACATCTCGACTAGATTACTGTAATGCATTATTAGCTGGTTGTCCTGCTTCCTCAATAAATAAGCTACAATTAGTACAAAATGCAGCTGCTAGAGTTCTTACCAGGTCAAGAAAATATGATCATGTATCACCAATTTTATCATCTCTACACTGGTTACCCATTAAGTTCCGTATCAATTATAAAGTATTGCTAATGACCTATAAGGCTCTAAATGGTTTAGCTCCTGTGTACTTAACCGATCTTCTATCGCCCTACAATCCTTCACGCTCCTTAAGATCACAAAACTCTGGACTTCTGGTTGTACCTAGGATATCTAAGTCCACTAAAGGAGGGAGAGTGTTTTTACATTTGGCTCCGAAACTCTGGAATAGCCTTCCTGATAATGTTCGGGGCTCAGACTCGCTCACCCAGTTTAAATCTAGATTAAAGACGCATCTCTTTAGCCAAGCATTCACATAATGCATCTCATATCAGATCAATTGCACATGATTATCTTTGCTTAATGTTATGAACAGCAGCTACGCTAATTACTCTCCATTTGCTTTTCTGTTTTGCCTCGGGACACCCGTCCCGAGGTGACTAGAGAGGACATCAGCTTCAGTTTGGATCCGGCCTCTTAAGAAGACCTCAGATGACCAACACCTATGAAGAGACGGCGCCAACTCCTGCGATTATTACGGAAGACTCAGTCATCTGGATCAACATGCACATTGCACAAATTCTATATCTTGATTATTGTTTATGTATTCATTTTTCCAGGAGCTCATTGCTTCTACGTTCAGTTAAACTGCTAACAGTGATTGTAAAATGTAAATTATTACATTATTTGCTAACTGCATTCTTTAAATTGTAATGTTGACACGCATTCTCTGTAAAGCTGCTTTGAAATGATATGTATCGTGAAAAGCGCTATACAAATAAATGTGAATTGAATTGAATTGAATTTGACGGACCGCTAGTTGGTCATACTAGTACTTAAGACCAAGTCTTAACATAATGGCTATGTTTATGCCACTGGTCGCTGGGAACTTAAAGTGTTTTATTTGTAGCTGTAGCTTTTGTAACATTGTGGTGGTGGTGGCCGTATGACTGTATAAGATCAGTTGTACTGTTTCCTCACTGTACTTTGTAGTCAGGGTCTCCTATGGTTCACATTTTGTATTCTGCCCGAAGCGTACACCCACTACAAATGTGCAAATGACTCACAGCACTGCTGCACGCCGGTGGAAATATAACCATTTCATTATGAGCAGGCTGTTTGAGCATCGCACAAAGAAAAAAATTGTATCATCTGCATCATGTGTGCAGTGGCAGTCGGCCCTACAGCTGTCACAGGCACAATAGATTGGCATGATGAACAGCGTTACGTTCCAGCCACACAATCAGCATTTGGGCTGTATTTCACCATGTGCACAACATGTCAAATCACTCTGCTCATGGCTGCTGTTTCTTAAAGGTGACATTTTATATAGCCCTTACATTTTAATGAGACTTTCTTTCATTGTCTATGCACCCCATTCTCTCCGCTGTTTCTTTTTTATTCTTCTCATAGTGGATGTTTAATGCTATTCAAAGTTAACCATGAATTAAGTACACATTGTTGTCCCAGCAAAAATCCTGTTTTTTCCACTTTGAAAAGGTCATTTTTGAGAACTATTAGGCTAGATTTGTTAGACAAACTACTATCTAACAATAAATACTTTTAAGTTAAAATGTAGCTAATCAATTTTTAATGATTTTTGGCCTGTCCGACCTCCCAAATTTGTAAAAGACAATCTATTGAACTGATATTCAATTATTAAAAAACTTTAAACTACAATAAGTATATATAACTTTACCTGCATATACAGTATACAGTACACTTGCTTTGAGCGAGTAGTCGTGCTTTATAGCAAATCTCAACTGCTTTATTGTTTTATTGTCAAAAAATTTTAATTATTATCACCCAGCGATATATATTAAAAGTCAGATATATAACACATCCTATATACACTGAACAAAATTATAAACGCAACACTTTTGTTTTTGCCCGAAAACCAGTTTTTGGTCCAAAAACCAGTCAGTATCTGGTGTGACCACCATTTGCCTCACGCAGTGCAACACATCTCCTTCGCATAGAGTTGATCAGGTTGTTGATTGTGGCCTGTGGAATTTTGGTCCACTAGTCTTCAAAGGCTGTGCGAAGTTGGTGGATATTGGCAGGAACTGGAACACGCTGTCGTATACGCCAATCCAGAGCATCCCAAACATGCTCAATGGGTGACATGTCCGGTGAGTATGCTGGCCATGCAAGAACTGGGATGTTTTCAGCTTCCAGGAATTGTGTGCAGATCCTTGCAACATGGGGCCGTGCATTCTCATGCTGCAACATGAGGTGATGGTCATGGATGAATGGCACAACAATGGGCCTCAGCATCAGGCCTGCCCATACCATAACCCCACCGCCACCATGGGCCACTCGATCCACAACATTGACATCAGCAAACCGATCACCCACATGACGCCATACACGCTGTCTGCCATCTGCCCTGTATAGTGAAAACTGGGATTCATCCGTGAAGAGAACACCTCGCCAAAGTGCCAAATGCCATCGAATGTGAGCATTTGCCCACTCAAGTCGGTTACGACGACAAACTGCAGTCAGGTCGAGACCCCGATGAGGACGACGAGCATGCAGATGAGCTTCCCTGAGATGGTTTCTGACAGTTTGTGCAGAAATTCTTTGGTTATGGAAACCACACTGCAAAAAATGCTGATCTTGCTTAGAATTTTTGTCTTGTTTCCAGTCTAAATATCTAAAAATTCTTAGATCAAGAAGCATTTTCTTGACAAGTGTGAATTATTTTCTTGTTTTTAGGAAAAATAAGTCAAAATTAAGTGAGTTTTTCCTTAAAACAAGCAAAATTATCTGCCAGTGGGGTAAGTAAAATAATCTTATCTCAAACCAAAAATAAGGTATATAATCTTGTTTTCAGTTTGGACTCAGATTATTTTACTTACTCCACTGGCAGATTATTTTGCTTGTTTTAAGGAAAAACTCACTTAATTTTGACTTATTTTTCCTAAAAACAAGAAAATAATTCATACTTGTCAAGAAAATGCTTCTTGATCTAAGAATTTTTAGATATTTAGACTGGAAACAAGACAAAAATTCTAAGCAAGATCAGCATTTTTTGCAGTGCAATTGTTGCAGCAGCTGTCGGGGTGGCTGGTCTCAGACGATCTTGGAGGTGAAGATGCTGGATGTGGAGGTCCTGGGCTGGTGTGGTTACACACGTGGTCTGTGGTTGTGAGGCCGGTTGGATGTACTGCCAAATTCTCTGAAACGCCTTTGGAGACATCTTATGGTAGAGAAATGAACATTCAATTCACGGGCAACAGCTCTAGTGGACATTCCTGCAGTCAGCATGCCAATTGCACGCTCCCTCAAAACTTGCGACATCTGTGGCATTGTGCTGTGTGATAAAACGTCTTGGGTTACAAGTGTAACCCTTGTTCCCTGAGTAAGGGAACG
>RJVU01053075.1:3713-50866 GCA_003731715.1 Anabarilius grahami
AGATGCAGCAGATTGAAAAAAAAGCACAGCATGAGGCTTTTTTATAATTTATGATTAATTTATTGTGAAAACTGTCTAACAACACAAATTAAAGCATCAAAAAAAGAAATAAAAAATTAGATCTTAAAAAAAATTTAGACAATCAACTAGCCAGTCATTGGAGTCATTGTGACCTGTTCCTATCCTTACTAGGATGTGCCTGAAGCTGAATACCTTATTTGGAAAGTCACGGATAAAAGCTTCTAAGCGAAAAACAAATTCTACAGAATAATAAGAAAAATAAGAAAAACAGGTGAGCCAGGGCATAGCACAATATTATAGCTATATAAAACTCTAAAATCACTATGCTATAATGAGTGTTTGAAGTGAATAAGTGTAAACTCTATGAATGAAATGAGCACATCGATCGCAAATCAATAGCTACATTGCCATGTCTTCACGTCTCTCAGAAATCAGAGCCTGCCAGGAGAACTATCAATTAAAATACTAAATCATACACATTTTATGATACACAAATAAATGTAAACTCTGTGAATGCAGTCGCAAACAGCCGCGTTGCCGTCTCTACTCATCTCTCAGAAATATGAGCTTGAAAAGAGTGATATCAACTAAGATACTGGATGACTGTCCTGACATAACACACAAAGTTTATCTAGAAAATAAAATTAATTATAAAAAAGATTTTTTTTATTTTTATTTTTTTATTTAAAAGGGAACTATTATGTCCCTCTTTTCTAAATGTAATATAAGTCTCAGGTGTCCCCAGAATGTGTCTGTGAAGTTTGTTCAAAATACCCCACAGATCATTTATTATACCATGTTGTATGCATGGAAGGAAAAAGATGCTATTTTTTTTATGCATGTATCTTTAAATGCAAATGAGCTGCTGCTCCCCACCCCACTTTCCAAAAGAGGGCGGAGCCTGTACAGCTCATGCCTTAGATATTCTACCAAAAACTAAAACATCTGTTTGGTTTTGATTATAATCTCTATCACGGTCACACTCACGTGACATTGCAGTTCTTCATCATCATGAAAGTTTATTATCTGCATGTGTTTTAAAGCCATATCAGTCTAAACTTCTGATATATTGTTTTCTGAGCACACACATCTGAAGCAAGTGCACAGAAAGCTGTCTGTCAGCGCGTCCCGTAAGTATTAATCTAAATTTATTGTGTTAAACCTTATTGTGCTTAAACTATCAAATACACAAAGTTCACATAAACACAGTTGGTTTTGTCTGTGAACGTAAACAGCAGAGAAAGAAATCGCATGTGTATATTAGATCTGTGTATTAAAATAAAAGCAGCGTAATATACAGTACCTACTGCTATATATGCTGTTAATATGAATCAAACAACAAAAGAAAAACTGAAAATTACTCACTGCTCTTGATTGAACTTTAGTAGATTTAATAAGAATACATTTCTTAATTGAATGCTGCTGTTAAAAGATCTGGTGAGGAGATAAACATGGCGGACTGTGTACAGCTCACTCTGGGCGGGGTCTAAGCAATGTGATGTCACATTGCTAGAATCTGCAAACGCCGTGTTCTGAGACACTGCTTATGATTTATAGGTATTAAAAAAGAGTGAGTGGATTTTTACCATTATAGGGTGGTTGTGTACACACACTGCCCACACATTTATGTTCAAAGTCCATGTAAAAGCAAATTTTTCATAACAGGTCCCCTTTAACCTTTAGAATTATTGTTTTAATTAGAAGATATTTAAAGAAAATGTATAATTATGATAAAAAAAAAACAACATTTTATGAGTTATACAAGGCATATTTGTTGAAGCTGCAGTCCGTAAGTTTTGCCTCTTTGTCGCCCTTTTTGTTTGAAACCTCAGCGCGGATGAATCTAATGTTTGCTGTCAGTCACCACATCAGTGTGGATACTGTACTTTGGAATCACAGATTCTACATCTTGAAAGTATGACCAAAATAAGAATTTTCACTGGAAAATGTCATCTGAAAAAGTAAGTAACATGTCTGCCACTTTTGTTCTGACTAACTGAGAAAAAAAGCAATAAATCGCGCTGCCACTAGGGCTGGGCGATATATCGCATGCGATTGTCACGTGCATTTCCTCAGTAAAGCCGGTTCCCTGATTAACGCAAAATCGCCATCACCTGCTTTCAAATGGAGCGGCATTTAATAGACAGAGCCGTAGTTCACTGACAAGCCACGCAATATCGCGTTCATATCGCAGATGAATCGCCTTCGATAATGAACGCGATATTGCGTGGCTTGTCAGTGAACTACGGCTCTGTCTATTAAATGCCGCTCCATTTGAAAGCAGGTGATGGCGATTTTGCGGTAATCAGGGAACCGGCTTTACTGAGGAAATGCGCGTGACAATCGCATGCGATATATCGCCCAGCCCTAGCTGCCACTGATGATTAAATCTAACGATCGCTTAGCTCGGATCACGTCAAATTATTATTATTGTTATACTTTGTTGTAACAATATCAGCATTGCGTGACTATTTGTATTTAGTGTGTGTCTGTAGATTTCAATTTCAATGCAGTCTGAAGTAATTGCTTTGACTACGGGTGAATCTCCAGTTGTCACTGATGATTGTCATTTGGACCTTTCTGGATTACAATCCACCATCAAAATAATAAGTTTAATTATTGCAGCTGCTGTGAGAAAAGGCTTTAAATGATCTGCCGCCTGTAGCATCCAGCCTACTAGTTGGGACTCCTTCTCTATGTAAACAGACGTGACGTAATGACGCAAAGACGAACGGCTGCATGCTCGAATTTCCCACGGAAACCCACCAGTACCATCCGGATTAGGAAACACTATAATAAGCTTACCGTTGTGAATCGGGCTAAGGTAAGGAGATAGTTTTGAACACTGGCTGTTTTGTACTTGCTCAAAAATTGATTTTGAATAATTTTGAACCCAAAAAAGTTACGGGCTGCAGCTTTAAATTAAAACTATGAAGGAAATAGACTGCTCATGTAATTTCTTTTTAATTTTTTTTTATTTTTTACAAACTCGCCAGACACACATACTGGCTCTGCTGCACACCCCTACTTAATACCATCTTTCACATTTTTGGGGGTATTTTCAAATTTTTTGGTCCGCAATGACCATTTGATATCTTCTGAAGGCAGACACCAGGATACTGTAAATAAGTACACCAAATTTTGACCAATTCCATCCATAGTGGGCCATTATAACTAGAGAATCATTTGAGGTGGCAATCTTTTCCTTTAATGCTATGATGTCCTAAAGCAGGGGTGCCCAATCCTGGTTCTGGAGAGCCAATGTTCTGCAGAGTTCAGCTCCAACCTGCCCCAACACACTTGCCTGAAAGTTTATCCTGATCCTAAAGACCTCGATTAGCTAATTCAGGTGTGTTTAATTAGGATTAGAGCTAAACCATGCAGGATAGTGACCATCCAGAAGGAGGTAGTAACCAAAGCAGATTTGGTTACCAATTAATAAAGATAGGCGAAAAGCGAATTATGATGCAGATGTGTTTGCTTACCTGCTGAAACACGAGGGCAGTCGTTGAGCATGGGGTCCACCAAAGTATCCAGGGGCTCAGGACTCGACACCCAGTTACAGCAGTGCTGTGAGAGGGGAAAAAAAAGGGAGAGGGAGACAGGAGCAAGCAATTAGGTACCTTAGAGACATGCCACAGTGACAGTTTCGACTGTTTTTGTTGGGAAGGACCAGGCACATCGCTGGTGGCCCTCCAAGGGATGTTTGCTTGGCCTAGTGACCTCGCCAACCTCAAAATGCCATCAGCCCGGATCCTGAGAGACCATCTCTCGACTTACTCTTCAATACAGAGCGCTTGTCTTCAGCTAAAACAAGTTTAATTAGGCATGTTTGGTTGAGAAAATCATCATACCCTTAAGCTAATACTGTATGCTGTTTTTACTTAGCACATGCTGGCAGAACGTGCATTATGGAAACAATCGTATTGTTTAGATGGGGTGCAGTGTTGAAAAAAGTTACAAAGGCATGCATGGAAAAGCAGGGTCTGAAGATAAGATAAAACAAGCTGAATAGAAGACAGAGAAATTCAAACGAGATTAGCGTATTGCAGCTGGCGTCCTTGTGAAGCGCTGCTTATCTAGGGTTGTTTACTTTCGCAGACATAGCACTGTCAGCCATTACCACTGCCAAGGGGACTGTGACCCACCCATCCACACAAATATGGACAGAAAGACAGACAGATACCCACAAACTCAATGCTATCTAACCCTCAACCAACTCCCAAGACAACCTCCCATGACAGAGCAGACGATTCAACCACCCCAGACACCCCACAAAAGACTCTCGCATACATAAGCACACACATGACAGAGCCCCAGGTCACATCACACCTCAGCCTGTCAACCTCCTTCACCTCTGAGCCTTGTGTCACCCCAGGGTTCACCACACTCCCACCCAACAGGGACCCTGTATGGGTGTGTGCGTTTGACTAACAGGGCAGGGGTATATATTGGAAAGCACAGGAATTTGATTCTTAGTTCCATCAAACTTTTGCTCATGGCATCCTTGTTTAACTCCTAATAATGTGTATAATGATAAATCAATTCAAGAAACAACATGATTCTGAAGTCTGGTGTGGTAGTGGTTGTGAAAGTGGTGTTTGTGGTTTAGAGTGCAGTTAAGACTTTGAGATCCAGTGGATGACAAAAGTGTAAACATTAACAATAATGCAAATACTTCCAACAGGAAGTGGATAAAGAAAACACCCACATTAGACAAACTGAGATGCACAGATAAAGATGCTCTTTAATACAGTAATAAGCCTCAAGTCCACTTTTTTACAATGATTTTACCACAGTTAAGGGGTGTTCTTAGGCACAGTGGAGTACCTAAAATCATTGGTACTTTTTACATACTACCATTAAAAAGTTTGGGGTAAGTACGATTTTATAATGTTTTTGAAAGAAGCTGCAATTAACAGTATTTGATCAAACAAACAAACAAACAAACAAACACACACGCATATTATATATATATACATACAGCTATGGAAAAAATTAAGAGACCACTTAACATTGATTTCTGAACTTGGAGTGGTCTCTTAATTTTTTCCATAGCTGTATATATATATATTTATATATATATATATATATATATATATATATATTTTTTTTTAATCACAATTAATTGCACCCTTTTGTGCGATTAATCACATACTTATCGTGAAACTAAAGGATATGTCATTTATCTTGTTTAACACATTTATTTTGTCATCATTTACTATATCCAGAAAAGTAAACCATCAGATTAGGTGTCTTTCCAAAAAATGACACTTGGAGACTCCAAAAGGACACCAAATAACCAAATGATATTAGGAGTCCATATAATAAGTGTATGCACATCAAAGAAAAAAAAAAACACCCAAGAAAAAAGGAATTACAGAAGAGCTTTTTAGAGCTTGTTTACATTTTAGACATGTCAAGTTACAGCAGAACCACATGGAGTTGGCAAACCAACAATAACAACAACAACAAAACCTAAACCGACCACCTTGACCTGACTGCATATACCTACTACAGTATACGGATCCATTCAGAATTACTAAACACAACAACACATACATGACAGATAAAAATATTATCCTGAATGTGTGTGGAAACAATGTACTCAATATACTGAAATGTGTCTGTGCATAAATACAATGTGTGATCTGTGTGTCGAGAGCGCACATACAGGGACAAACCCACATTAATATAACAGACTCAGGCATGGTTACTGTATGACTCCTGTATGTGGCCACAATTGCCTTTACCTTGATTACAAAACTTTACTAGTGAGATGCTGGTTTGCTTTATCCAGCCAAAAAACATAGTTTGCGTATCATCTGGCCAGTGGTGGGATGTTTTGGCGTTCTGCTGTATTTTTTAC
Source organism: Anabarilius grahami (assembly GCA_003731715.1). Lineage (NCBI taxonomy): Eukaryota > Metazoa > Chordata > Actinopteri > Cypriniformes > Xenocyprididae > Anabarilius > Anabarilius grahami. The sequence continues at coordinate 9,604 of RJVU01053075.1, forward strand.
ACAGCATGAAGTGTGAGGGCTCGCGCTCTTCAGAAACAAATCACAGAATATGACAGAGCTCGTGTTTTAAAGCGAAACACACGCTGCAATGAATAATTCACTGAAAACTGGCCACGAGGAGTCCCTGTTCTCTCTGCCTGGTTTTCTTTACATTAGCACTGTTTTGGACTGATTGTTTCAATGCATTCGCTTACTGGATAACTGGACTGAAAACTTTTCCAGAGCTTAGAGGCTTAAAATGATCTGATGGCAAACAGAGAATTGAAATCGGGTTAAAGGGTTAGAATAGAAATTTCCACCTACAAGGGTTACAGGTGTTTGTGTAAGGTCACCGTGATTTTGCCAAGTAAGACATGTTCCTGGATCAACATATTTTGTTGATCCTGGAACAACATTCTTATCTGAAAATTTAGTCCTAACCTTTTCCAAACCCCTAAACCTAACCCTACCCATAACTTATCCCTAAAATCAGAGGGAAATTATAGTTGAATAACACTTTTGTGGAAGCACCTAACCCAGGCTGTAAACATAAACTTGTCCCTTAAATCTGATTGGTTGATTGGAATGTTGTTCCAGGATCAACAAAGATGTTGATCCAGGGACATGTTGTACTTGGTGAAATCACGTTCACTATTTGGGTGTGTGTATATATATATATATATTAGTTCACTCATGAAACTCTAGATGCCACAGGCTGATGGGTCCTTAACGCAAGCTGATGATAATTACAGCATTAACATTAACCAAGCTGACTGGTCCATGTCACTTCTGCAGCCAATGAGCTTGTTGCACACATTTAAATGGCTGATTATATTCACTATAGCAGTTTTCAGCGTGCTTCAGAGTTCCTCTAAAAACCTCCACCTTCCCCAGCTCCACCTGTATAGATCTGCTATGGGTTATTTATATATGCTATTTGTGCAGCAGCACTATGTCTTACTCACAGCAGCGTATCGGTGTATGTATTGGCAGTAGCAAGTTCCTGTACTCAATAATCAGCAGCAGCAATAATCTACAGCAGCAGCAATTCTGCAGCAGCACAGCAGATCTATTCCGCCAAGACCAAATACATACATATATATATATATATATGTATAAAAATAACAGTGATAATATGATAATAATAATTTAAAAAACAAGAAACAAAATTTAAAAAAATCTTTTTTTTTCTTCAACAGATTCAAGCTCAATTACTGCTGCAATATGTAGATGATAAGTCATCCATTCTTTTGGCATGTTTCCTTACATACTGCATGACACAAAGTCAGAAAAAAAGCCCTGTGCCATGGCTCTGGAGTTCTTCTCTCATTTCTCTTGTCTTTATTCTCCTCTCTTAATCCTGTCAATCGCCTGCGTGCCTGGATTGGGGGAGAAGACAACTGCCATTGGAATGAACAGGCGTGCATTGTGTATTTTTAGAATTCCTGCTGCCCTAGTTGTGCACCATGGAGCCGGGCCAGTGAGAGGAGCGCTCCCTGACTGCTGCATCAAGTGTCTTATTGTACAATCTTAATTCATGCCGTCTGGAGAAAGATGTCAGCTGGGCTGGAAGCAAGGGCAGGAATTTCAAAGACTGGAGTCCCAGCCAGAGTGAGTGGCAAAGAGGCGGGGGGTGGGAAGAGGCTTCAACAGATTTGTCAGGGCTGGCTGATGCACCAGAATGAGTTTTAGATGAAACAGAAGGCCAAGGCCACTATGTAAGAGGATGACATAGCTTTAAAAGAACAGATAAAACTGCAAGAATAGTGGAAGGATTTTTTGGGATAGAGGAGCTGGGTCGAGCACTTGGAAGTGCTCCAAAAATCTGATGGCTTGTGGTTGTCTTGAATAGCATAAAAATTACAATTTAATCCCTATATATCCTTGTAATACGGCCCTTTAGCTAATACAGCATTTAGTAGAAGTGTTTTATAATACAAGTAAAAACTAAGAATTAATTAGACAATTAATATATGAACAAATAAGCTTTTAAGCCTTTTGTTTGTAGTCAAGTAGAGGAAAACAGGCTTTAATTTAAGTGTTCATCTATTCACCCTTAAGGGTAAAAGCCTTCTCTATTTCTGGCACTGCAGTTAAGGTGACTCCTCAAATACAGTATCTACCTTATTTTGAATGTAAGAGTAGGTGCGGCCATTTTTAACTTGAATGCGTAAGGATTCAGTTTTCAGCTGTTTCCAGGTATCTTAGCTGTGCAAAAACATTCATCAAAATAGCGTAAATAGTTTTACTGCACTTTTTTATTCTTTTAGTTATTTACCTATGAATCTGAAGTCTCACACAGGGAATAGCTTACTTCTGCATTGTAAAGTTGGATACTGGGAAGAAAGAGCCTATATTTGAAGAGTTCAGATGCAAAAGCCTCTAAGTGCCATCTGAAATTTTCTTCTAAAATGAGCATTTTTATCAAGCTTGTATGTTTAGGTTCAGTAATTTCACTTTAATGGCAATTAATAGGTCCTTTTCATTGCCATTAAAGTGAAATAACTGAACCTAAACATACAAGCTTGATAAAAATGCTCATTTTAGAAGAAAATTTCAGATGGCACTTAGAGGCTTTTGCATCTGAACTCTTCATTTGAATTACAGATGGATCAGAAACCAGTTTATCTGCCAGCCATCAAAGTTCAGCTTTTGCAACAAATCCACAGAAAATGCGCTGTGAGCAAGTATGAGTTCACATTATAAGTACATTCAGATACAGAATATAGGTATACCTTGTGTTTTAATATGATGAAGTATTAAAACACAGGGTGAAATGAGCTGGGTGAGTTTTTCTGAATGCTCTGCGATAGATGTGTAAGGAACAGCCATCACACAAACCATTTACGCAACACATCCAAATCCCATCCCAGCTGAAGCTGCACAAAATGAAAAACGACAAACGGACACAAATGAGCGATAATCGTCTACGGCAAGGCCCATCAGCATTAATCAGGGCCATATGGTTGTGGTATTCCCGACTCCTCTGGGCTGGGAGATGGGGTGCTGGAGCATGGTGGGACTCTAAGCGGTCTCCTAATGGCCCAGTTAGAGAAGGTAAACGGAAGACAGGTGTTGGATCCCGCTGAGAGAGCTATCTCCTACCTGCACGCACTTATTAAGCATCCCTGTGCCTGGCCTCTTATCCTATAGCTGCCCTTTAACATGCTGCATTGTGCTCAATTAGTTCTAGTCGCACTGTGGTGCTTCACACCCCAGCCACTGTATTCTACCAGACAGACGAGTGTCTTGAGCAACATGCTGCCATGTGTACTCAGAATTACACTGTAAAAATGAACTGTTGAGAACACTCAGATTCAACGCAACCTAATGCATTCAGATTTTTGGAGTATCACTGCTTTGTTTTGTCAATTTGAATTATTTCATAGGTCACTATATAATCATGACACTGTGGTCATTTTAGAGATGCTTTATAGCAGAATTAAATTTAGTTTGCATCATTGATCATTATCTTCATGTTTATCACTGTAAAGCTGCTTTGAAACAATCTGTATTGTATAGAGTCCATTCTCTGTAAACCCTAGAGATGGTTGTGTGTGAAAATCCCAGTAGTTCAGCAGTTTCTGAAATACTCAGATCAGGCACCAACTACCATGCCATGTTCAAAGTAACTTAAATCACCTTTCTACCCTATTCTGATGCTGAGTTTTAACTTCAGCAGATAGTCTTGACCATGTCTACATGCCAAAATTCATTGAGTTGCAGCCATGTGATTGGCTGATTTGATGCATTAATGAGCAGTTTTAATCAGGCGTACCTAATAAAGTGGTCAGTGAGTATAAATAAAGGTGACTTGACACTTGACACACAAACCTCAAGAACAGCTACAATCAACAAATGTAAGAAGTTGAGCCCTTCAATCAAAACACAACCAGTGTTGGGAATGTTACTTTGGAAATGGAATAGGATACAGATTACAAGTTACCCTATTTAAAATGTAATAAGTAGCGTAACTATTTCAATTACTTTATTAAAAGTAATGCAACTGATTATATTTGATTACTTTTTGATTACTTTTCTAAATTTCTAACAAATGTTTTCAACTGTTAATCATTTTCAAACTGTAAGATTAACCAGACGAGGTTAACCTTACAGTATACTCAACACTAATTACTGTCAGACTTTCAAAATACATCGCTTGAATTAAGATTATAATACATTTTAACACCTAACGACCTTAGCACCTCTTTTTACTTTGAGATTGTTCTGAGGTTAAATACAGATTTAAAATCATGACAAGTTTAATACTTAGTTAACAGTTTAATAGCTATGATACAGTTTTTTTATCAAATCAAATCTTTGCTATGACAGGAAACACTGGTATCTAACAATGCCTTGAAAAAAAAAAAAAAAAAGTGAATCTTAAAAAATAAAGCATATACATAAACCCAAATAGGAAATAAACAGTTATTAAATAAGCATGTGTCATATTCTGTGTCCTAAACTCCTGAAACACTGGTGTCATATTTTAGAGCAGTCAATGCAATATGGGAAAGAAATCAGTGAAACAAATGAATATTATTCAACATATAGCTTTTTACAGAAAATATTCAGATGTAACCCCCTTTTTAATCATTAACATTTTCATAAGTAACTAATTTAATTACACTTTTTTAGTAACGGTAACTGATTACAGTTACATTTATTTTGTAATTAAATTACGTAACTCTGTTACATGCAGCTAGTAACTAACAATAATGACAATAAACATAAATAAAGTTTTTTTTTTTTTTTTTTTACTTCGCAAAGAGCAAAACAATCCCATAACAGTAGCCACATAATTTATTCATGCTGCAATGCATTCTGGGAACTCACAAACCCTTTACATTCCAGAAATATTGTTCAATTTGAAATTCACAAAATTGAGCTGGGACAACATTTGAGGAAATTCTGTTGGTCTAACATGGGTTTTCATGTAGTTTAAATTAATTCACATTTTTTCTAATATTTGTGACTCAAAAGGTCCTGTAAAGTGGAATATACATAGTTGTTGTTTTTTTTTACAGTGCAGATGAGAGTAAGTGTCTGTCTGCTGTTCTGCTGCTATGTCTATCTCTACTAGTACATAATAGCATGTTGTGTTTATATTTTTGCTTTTTTTTTTTTGTCATTTCTCTTTCCATCACTACAGCTTTCCAGCTAGTGCAGCTATTCTCATGGACAATGGATATTTCTTCACTCTGTTTCTCTCTTCTCTCTCTATGTCCTAGGAGATTTTCTCTCACTGTTTCTTCCCCTTCAGTATATACCTCTGCTTCCCGAGAGACTCTTATCCTCCTTCAGGTTGCTGTGTTTATGTCTGTCTTTCCCATGTCTTCCCTTCCCCCTCTCTCTCCCTCACATGCCCTTAGTCTGACCCATTATCGCCACATCACCTGTCCTACTGCGCTCTCGTCCTGAAAATCCCTCCAATTCTCGGCTCTCATCTTTCCATCTCCACCTCCCTCAGGAGGAAAAGGGGAATTACCACCCCCTGCACGAAAGAGCTCACGATTGTGCAAAGAACGGAGCATCACCTCCGACAAACCCCTACTGAGATGCCTGCCTGGCCAGAAACAGTGATCTCAAACCTGAATAATGTCCAAATCATGATTGCTATGGACGTTACAATGGAAGGGGATAGGGCCATGACCCTGATTAAAGACAGGTCTACGATGGAGACACAGGCAGTGGGAAAGCCGAATGCCTTTACACAACTTCGTCTCCCAATTTCTGCAGGAGTAAAAAAGGATTAGGGGGTTAACGGGAGACACGAAAGGACTGAAAGTGACTTTAACATTCCTAAAGTGAGAGTCCACCCTCTGGCTTCAATTAATGGGATGAATGAGATCTGAAAATCAATTAAATAAAATATTGATCTCATCTGCGTTGATCAGACAAATTAATATTTTGGTGTCCTCAATGTATGGCAGTACTTGTGAGTGTGTGCATATGTATAGTATAAAGTCTTTTCTTCTGCCACTATAAATAATCTGTGTTAGTCACTTTAAATGGATAGATCCCTAAGAAATAAAACCATGCCATCATTTACTCACCCTTGTGTCATTTTAAACCTGTATGACTTTCTTTCCTCTGTGGAACAAAAAAAGATGACTTTTTTTTAATCCATGCAATGAGATAGCCCAATGTTGTTTTGGATTGGCTTTTATTGTACGCGCAAAACCTTCAAATCTTCTTTTGTGTTCCACAGAAGAAATAAAGTCATACAGGTTTGGAAAGACATGAGGGTGAGTGAATGAAATTTTTTTTTTGGGTGAACTATCCCTTTAAGGCAAGTCAGTACATTCAGCGGCCAATATTCGTAACATCCCCAGGCAGCTATGGGGAAAGACTGAAATCTCCTGTTTTTTAAGGTATTATTTTAAATCAGCAATATTTTCTGACATCACTGGTATCATATATGTTGCTTTTTTATATAAAATCACACTAAACAGCTGTATATTTCAGGCTCTTTTAACTTCAAGGCGGGACTTTCATTACTACAGCTGTCATATCAAGCATTACCCATATTCTCACAAGAATTGTTCTGCGAGTGGTCTGTCTCCACGTCCTCATGTCTCTGGTGTACGTCACACCACTGGAACGTATAAGAAAGAACAAATGAACGGCAACAAGTTCCTATTTTTGATTTACTTATTATCAGTGTTGGGCACGTTACTTTAAAAAAAAGTAATTAGTTATAGTTACCAGTTACTTCTCACAAATAGTAACTGAGTTAGTAACAGAGTTACATCATTATAAAAGTAACTAATTACCAGGGAAAGTAACTCTTGCGTTACTTAAAAAAAATAAATAAAAAATATGTCAAAAACTTGGATGCCCCTAATATTAAATATAAGTCTAAAAATAAATTATTCTTGATCCGACTCGTGACTCATGATCCGCTCTTGCTCACGACATGAAATTTCTCTGTTACTGTAGCTACTATATGTGTTGTTAGCCATTAAAGAAAATGTAGTTTAATATTTATGTTTAAATAGGCCTATGTTATGTTTTAAATTCATCCATTTGATTATGAAAAGTGAACAGCATGAGTAAGATACATCATAAGATGTGCAATATATCGGGAGACATGGAGTGGGTCAGACATGATTTTGACCACTTCATTAATTTTTGTTTTGTAGAAAGCCTTTCTTTAAAGTGAATTTCGTTTTGTAAAAATTGTATCTTAATTTTAATCAATGTTTCATCAACCAGTTGCCTGGATTTAATAAATAAGGAGCAAATATAGCAGACAATATAATCATGACATGGAGGCGCCGGCGCGATCACTGGCGTGTGAACTGGAGCGTGTCTTACAGGCTAAATGAACCGAAACTCAGCGAATAGGCTGCTTGCCTCACAGACATAAGAAAAAATATCTTTAGAAAGCTTGAAATTTCTACTTTAAAACGAAATAATTAAAAACAAAAAGAAATAGGCTGCTCTGATTATTTAATCCGAATTAAATGTGCATTCTCTCTCGAGGCACGTCCACTGCGGAGATGAGAATCAGTAATGTCAACTTCATCTTTGCAGCCGACACTGATTCAGAAAACATTTCTATATTAATAAACAATTAAAATGTCTCCTTGCTGTTTTTGTCACATTCATAATCATTACTTTTGCCGGTTCTTTATGGCAAAGTTTATACGTGCGCTTTATGAGTGCTAGTATATAGGCCTAGCCTATATTATGTAAGCGCTCATTTTTATGGTTTATTCTAAGTATTTATGAAATTGAATTATTATAAATGTGATTAGTCAACTAATGGCTTAAATGAACAACTACTCTACTAGTCGACTAGAAAAAAAACTTATTTCACATATTTTCGATCCAGCATGTCACAAAGGGTATTCTGGTTTGAGCTCGCGCTCCGCTTGCATGCGCACAGACACACACACACACACACACACAGAGCATCGTAGATTATTATCATTTTAAAATTATATTTGTGTATGACTAACTCAACTTTGCAGGTCCTATGGCTGAGAGAGAGTCAGTGAGCTCAATTATAGTAACGCTGCATTTTTTTTGTCAGTAACGGTAACGGCGTTGTAACGGGAGAAAAAGCAATTCGTTTGATTACTCGTTACTGAAAAAAGTAATGCCGTAAGTAACGCCGTTTATTTATAACGATGTTATTCCCATCACTGCTTATTATTCAGGGCAAAAAACACATAAAAATCCCTTAATATTCTAATTATACCATATTGAGACTGTTGCACTCATCAGAGAAAGAAAGAAAGAAAGAAAGAAAGAAAGAAAGAAAGAAAGAAAGAAAGAAAGAAAGAAAGAAAGAAAGAAAGAAAGAAAGAAAGAAAGAAGACATAACTTGACAGGATGAAAAGGATGAAGAAAGAGCCCACGACCCAAAGACAAACTACAACAGTCCAAAAAAAAGAAATCACCAAGGCAAACAAAAGGCAAGCAAACATCTGACAGAGCAAAGCAGATCAGCAAAGACAAAGGAATGAAAGACATTTTTTTTCTGGTGGGCTGGGTGGTCCGCTGTTCACGGGGAAAGCGGGCGAGAGGCGAGGGTGTGTGTTTGCGCTTGGCATTTGCATGGCTGGCTCCCCAGTAGCCCTGGCTTGGGATCCACTCTCTCATATTTATGTGCATATTGAGTGTTCCCAGGTGTTGTCTCTGGACTCGAGGTCATCGCTGAAAGGGCAGCAACTAAATAAAACTGACATACTAACAGAGCATCTGCCTGCGTGCGGCAGCATTTGGCTTTGATTTCTTATTGACATCTGCCCAAACAGACAAACAAGAGTGTGGGATGAAAAACAAACTATTGGCTTTCCATGACTCCTGCTTCGGGACTGTATCTGCTCGCTGAATGAAATGCCAGGCTGTTTGAGCTGAGCTGTGCGGCCACTATTGGTGGTGTGATTGGGAACATCAAGGTTTTGGCATATTTGGGTTGATGGAATATCATACCTCTCTGAGCCAGTCCTGAATGGGCTTGTTGGCCTCCTGGTGCCAGACGTTATGGACAGAGTCAGTCATGGCCACCAGACGAACACGATTCTTCACTTCTGCTTCTCGCTGAATCATCTGAGAGATAGAGAGAGATATTAGCACATAGCATATGACAGCATTGTTTCAATAAAAAGCTACAGGATTATCCAAATTTATGATGTTTTTCAGTTTCTATTAACAGAAACTAACTCTTTAGAGTATCATGAACTGTCAAAGTCACGGTAATCATTCAATAACTATGGTATGTATTAGAATTGCATGAAAATACCTTCACATATTTTCTGTCATCTATGCTAATGTGCTAAACATTACAACAGGAATACAAGGTCTGCAATGCATTCTTGCTACAGTCTTTAATGTAAAAAGAACGTAAAAACCACTTCTACATGATAAACATGCAAAGAGGCACTTCTTTTCATCCTCGTATTTTAGATTGTGTTCAATCCAAAGGAGTTAGCCTGTCATGCTAACTATTCCATTTAAGATAAACGGCTAGAGAAAAAGGGCCGGTCTGACAACAATAGGTTAACAATCACTTTACGTGATCCATTTTACAGGAGCTACACCTGGCCTGGTGCTACATCAAAGTGTCCATAGTCATTTTAATACATTCCCCAAGCCCATTTAAATTAGAGGGACTGTATAGAGATAAATGGAATCTATTAAGGCACTAAGGACTAATACATCACACCGCTGATAAGCTTTTCTCAGGAGCATCCTCTTAAAGAAAAAGGGGAGGAAGCACATGGCGGCTCGCACACACACACGCATACACAGAGTGACTGAAACGCGCATGGCTAAAATGTCTTCCTGTTTCAATGATACCCAAGAGGCCAGCAAATTCAACCTTTTAAAAACTACTAAAAGTGTCAGTTAAGACAGCGTTTGGACTTTGGAAAGCTAACTATATACGTTACAGATATACATGGTTCTAAAAATGCTTGAATAAAAACAGAGCATAGGATTTGCTAGCAATACTGTGCACTTTGGTGTCCTATAACTATTTTAAAGTATTAAAATCCCCCTGTAGTCAATAATTGTATCTCTTAAAACTCATCTTTGATCACCAAAATGACATATTTAAATGTTTTTCCTGTGAAAAAAAAAAAAAAAAATCTCAATGCCTTCAAATAGCTTGAATCTAACTCTACACATTTACTTAATTTAGTATACGCAGTTCTATGAATATGCTAATTAGCCCTGCCTCCACTCACTCGCACAAGCTCAGAGATCCACTAGATCAACTTACTGAGGTAAACGCTGCACAATGGTATCGCTTTTTACAACATCGGACACATAACGGTAATTAAAATGATTAGCCTTTTGCTTGATTACGTTATCAAACAGCTAATAATGTGTTGCTAATGTTACACACAAACCATGTTCCTGTTCTTCATCTCAGAGTCAGACAGCGGTCTTCTAAAAATCAGTATCCTTAGAAACGCGGTCACCGTGATTTTGCCAAGTAAGACATGTTTGTAAGACATGCAACATCTTTGTTGATCCTGGAACAACCAATCAGATTTGAGGGACAAGATTACATTTATGTCAAGTTTAGGCTTGCAACCAGGGTTAGGTGCTTCTACAATGTTATTCACCTATCTTTCCCCTCTGATTTTAGGGATACGTTATGGGTAGGATTAGGTTTAGGGGTAGGAATAGGGTTAAGAAAAATTTTCAGACTGGAATGTTGTTCCAGGAACAACAAAATATGTTGATCCAGGAACATGTCTTACTTGGCAAAATCACGGTGACCCTATATTGCTAAATCTACCCGATTTTTCATATCAACTGAAAAATATACTGGAATAACCTGGCTTCTCTTGAGACTCCCTTGCGCGGTCAGTTAATGATATGCTAAAGCCCGCCGGCATGTTGACGTGATTGGTTACAAGGTAGTTTGTGATGTCACAAACACCAGCTATTTCAAACTGAAATCTTTAGAACACTGCAGTTTTAAAGAGAAAATACTCAGCAACAGTGTTGACTTATGAATTTGCACATGGTTTGTCTTAAAGCATATTAAAAAACCACATAGATACATAAACAACATTAAAAACTTGATTTTTTATCATAGGGGGACTTTAAAAGAAAAAATTCCATAATTTCTGTTGTGAAACTATTAGATGTGTTAGATAACTACTAAGAAAGGACAGGGACTTCTAACTTATTTAGCAGGACAAGAAAATAATCTCATGTCATCTAAATTTTTTTCCATGTATTGTTGTGTTGACTGTATTTTGTTGTGTTGACTGTAGTTCAACCATTCAATGCTGTTATAGAAATGCATTTTCCATACTAAGCATCACCTTTTAATGTGTCCACTGAAAATGAATAAATGAATGAATGAATGAATGAATGGCACTCTCTTGGTGGAAAGTACTGTATATCATTACAATGCTGCTGCTAATATGGAAATGTTATGTAGGGATATTTAAATTACATAAAAAGGCTGTAATTGGTATTTAATGACAGATTTACTCATTCCATGACAAACGGCCTGCCAAAATCATGTAAACACAACCTCAAAGCAAGCATGGGCATTGGATATGATGAGGAAAATGACAGAGAGCAGCTTTGATGTGTGTGAATCTGTGATGCTTTCCTTTGGGAAAACTGAAACATGTGTATTAGATTTACACCATCACACTACTCTGATTGATGTCCTTCAGTGACAGTCTATGTGCTCCACACAAGCTGTCTGCAACTGTCTTACACACACACATATAGCGCCCATCAATGTAAACCTATAATTCAAAATGCCCCGTGGGCAGAGCCAAGCAAAGAAATTATTAAAAGAACATATGAACCAATGAAAAAATAAATAATTTACTGTCAGGCCAATCAATGTAAGGGAGCGAGTGAGAATGGCGGCACGCACAGGAACAAAGCTTTAAAACACTCGTAATCTACATTCCTCCGTACATTAGCTTAAGCATTATAGCACCACGTGAGCCGATCTCTCAGCTGGTCTGTACCCATAAAAGAAAGAAACCGGGCAGCTGTGCTCATCAACCTCCTGCCCAGAAACAGCGCAAAGAAAAAGCAAACATGTGGAAGTACTTGTTGCGCTAAAATCAACAGAGACAGATGTTGAAACATTTGCTATCTCACTTCTGCCCTTTTCTTTGCACTTGAGCATCTGGTTTGAGGAGGAGAGATGGGGGAGAGGTGAAGGCGCGATGAAGGAGCAACGAGACGGAGATGACATCCAGCCTTCGAGATGGAACGAAAACATCACTCCCTAATTTTCAACACAAGTGTGTTAGCAGTGAAATTTGCATTTTCTGAAGAAAACAACAGTGCTTGAATGGCAGATTAGATTAGTGTTAAAGTTTTAGGCTCTGTTGCATCAGTTGTTATGACTCTCAATACTTTTCTCAGTCGGCTGCTCACAAGAATCAACACTTAGTTACTATGCAGTGTAAAAGTAGCTGTAAATGGTTAAAAGACAAATCACAATTCAGAATGCCAGTCGCAATTCATTATGCAAACACTAAATATGACATCACATTCTTATATGAGCGTGCAATAATGACTTGCAAAATAAAACCAATAGTGAGTATATATATATATATATATATATACACACACACACACACACATATACAATATACATATATTCATATATACAGTAACTAACAAAATGTATTGCCCATGGTTAGTTCATGTTAGTTAATACATTAACTACTGTTAACAAATGAACCTTATCGTCAAGTGTTACCATACATATATAACACTATCTTTAAAAAAAAGTTATATTACATTTTAATAATATTTCACAATATTACTGTATTTTTGATCAAATAAATGCAGCTTTGGTGAGCAAAAGAGACTTGTTTTACAAAAACATTAAGCAATCGTACCAACCCCAAACTTGAACAAACCCCTTTATCAGAAAGGTTTGAAGAATATCAGTTCAATGCTGCCTTGAAAGTACTATAATAAAGCCAACACAACTCTCACGGGCAGGAGTTGGTGTAAGCCGGTTGTTTTTATATTTTGAGGTGGTAAATGGTCAGCAGTGACATTCGGTCAAACAGTATCAAGGACTGCCAGCGGGAAACCTCTGAAGACAGCAGATTTTCTTTCCTTTTCTCCGGATAAGCTCCATTAAGACTGTTCTCTTCATCCGTCTTTTGCTACATAGCCCAGTTGCTATGAGACCCCAATCAGTAGAAACCCAATTAAAGACACAAGGATGATTTTGGACCAGCTAGCCGAAATGGTCCTTCCGATAGCAGCTAAATCCTGCAGCTGATGAGGACAAAATACCCCCGCTGTCATATATCCTTGCCCCCCTTCCCCCATTCTCACTCTCACTCTCTTCTTCTGCTTGACCCCTCCAGTGACCTCTACTGTAAAATACAGCATTTAGCACTTTAAGTGGCTTCACGTCACGTAGTGAGCTAATTGCTCGACTTCAGTTGTTCAAAATCGCATTTTCCTTAATGAAGCTGACCGCAATGGAAGAAGCTTCTTTATTTGTCTCTGCATTTTGAACACAAAATAGTGTGAAACACACACACATGCGCACACACAAGCAAAGTGGAGAGTTAAACGATAAGAAAGGCGGGGAGGCGATTCTCGTGCAGCGATAAATACTCCGCCATTTCAGCCGTCCCGGCGACAAAAGCGAACGCTCTCCATGAGACTTACATGCAAACACACAAGAAATAAGACAATTATTTAGGGCTTTGATAATTACGTGTCAAAGGCAGTGCAAGTCACCAGATAATTAGGTGAGAACTGAATGGTAATCCACAATGGCGTCCCTGGAGGCAGGGGAAAAAAAACACTCAACACATTCCCAGAAGAATGAGGGAGGAATAAAGTATCAAAGAGATAAATAAATAACATGGGCTTTTAAAAAGGAACGTGCTTACCAACAAATAGCACCATGAAAAAAGCGGCAATTACCATGGTGAGGGAAGACAGCGCGGACGCACACACTCACACACATGTGCACGTGAATCCAGATGCAGGCTGATTCAGGAAGCCATGCTGTTAGCATTGGTGCTGAGTCCAGACTAATGCATCCAAACTGCTGCCATAATCTGGACATCCCACTGTGTGGTAAAATGAAGCTAAAATATTTGATTGATTAACTGTCCAATTACAACCGGTGAGAGAGGGCCAACACTGCACATAGATGCACAGCATGCACAGCTACATACATGCACATCCACACAACAGCAGTATGTCTTGGCAAAAGTATACACTGGTCCTAAAAAAGTACTTAAGACACTTACAGTATAGCTACACCTAAAACATATGAATGTCAAAGGATTTAACAATTTTGGCATAGTCTGCAGGATCTAACATTAGATAACAGACTATCAGCCCAAACTAGATCTACTGTACAAACAAATGATGCAACCTTTTTCTCCAAATTAACGATTACTTTTGAACCAACTGGGGGAAGTTGTGCCAGCTCTGTGTAAGTTACAACTTAGCCTAGTGTAAATTAATGCTAATTTAGGACTTGCACACAATTAAATATATGAGTTTTGCACCATTAAACGGTTGAAAACAAACAAAAAAAAAACCCCGCACAGATTAAATAAATACTTACAGAACCCTCTGACCTGGAGTAACGGCTTTTTGTTACATTTACAGACTTTAATGTTTTAGACATATGAGGCAAAAAAAAGTTGGCATACTGCTGCTCACAAAAACATTTAATGAGCGTGACGTTTCGAGCTAAATGCTCTACATCAGACTTCATCTGATGTTTAAATATAAACCAGTACCGCGATACCAAGTCGGTACTGAAATTTAAAAAATGTGATGCTCTGTTGAGTGGATTCGTAAACACCTCTGATTGGCCTTCGTGCTCACGTGCTCTTTAGATATATCTGTGATTGCCAACAATGATCAACGCATGGGAGTGTTTGAAAAGACACGGAAGTGTTTGAATTTGAAAGCGTTTTGAAAGCAGGAGCGTGAGCATTTGAAAGGAGGCATCTATCAGTGGACCGGTCCGCTGATAGACACCTGCTTTCAAATGCTCCCGTGTGTATCTGTGTAAGCGCTCGGTGAAGAGCGTCATTGATGTCTATTTACAAAATGTTTTTGAAGCGTGGATCATTGTTGCCAATCACAGACCTATCTGATGAGCATGTGAACACAACTGCCAATCAGAGGTGTTTACAAATCCGCTCAAAAGCGCTCAAAGCATCACATTTTAAAAATTTCATTACGACTTAGTATCGCAGTCAGTACTTTTGACAACACTACACCACATACATATAAAACTATAACAAATTTGATTAACATATTCCATGATTATGCATTATAATTAAACTGACATTCACAGCTATTCAACATTACTTGTGTTTACACATTGAATAGCTTCTTATATCTATTGCATTATCATAACATCTCAACAAAATGTTTGTAAAACATGTTGACTAAAAATAACACTAATACTGACTTTATTTAAAATAAAAGCTCTTTGGTTTGACAGTTCAGTGGTGTCAACTACACTCTAAAAACTGCTGGGTTAAATATGGACAAAACCAGGGATTGGGTTGTTTTCACCCAGCCATTTTTTTCAACCAATTTTGGATTTATTTTTTTAGCCAGCAATATAGTAATATAGTAAAAGGCGTGTTTTTGCTCACCCCCAAATAAGGGCAAATTTGTGGGGTATTATAAGCTGAAACTTGACCAGACCAGAGACTTATATTACATCATGTGAAAGAGGGCATAATAGGTGCCTTTTAACCCAACCTGCTGGGTTTGTCCATATTTTACCCAGCTTGGGTTTTTTTAACCCAGCATTTTTTAGAGTGTAGCTAAACTAATCTCAGTGTCCTTCGCTAGAGTTGTGCTGACCCTATTAAGACTATCTAACCTCTGGAGCCAAGAGGGGAAAGTTTTGGCCTTTCTTCATTCTCCGAGTCCAAGAGGGCACAGGCCAGGCCTCATTCCTCTGGCCCCCCGCTCGGGGCTGAGAAAACAGCGGCAGCTGCCCTGGAGCTCCGACACCCTGCACAGGAAGAGACAACACTTGCGCCTTCCCCTGCTTTGAAGCCTGGGCCTCAGCGCCTGCCCGTCCTTTGTCTTTGGAGCAGGAAGGAAACCCTAAGCACCAGGACACTATGAGGCCCTGGGGAGGCAGCGTGTGCGTCGGTGTGGATATATCTAACCCCTGCTAGCGTCCAGCCAGGAGTATATTCGTTAGGTACGTGTGCATTTATAGGCGCCACAGTGGAACTCGGCGGGCGTTTTTTGATTTATGTACACTAGTAAGTGGAGAGCAAGCGGCGATAACTTCCTCTTCTACTTCCTGTCGCTGAGTGGAATGCCACGTGTGAGGGATGACATCGTCCAGTGTGTTGTCCCGGAAAGGTTGGGCCAGAATGGGGTATCAGTGGACCTTGTGAGCGGAGATGGGGCGAGTAGGCGATGCTCCATGGACAGACACACACACATACACACGTCAGCAAAGGCGGCCGAGGAAAAGGAAGCCGGGTAAATATTTACTGACACAGCACAAGCGCTGAGCGTTTGACACCTACTGGAAACAAAAGCGAGAGGATAAGGAGCGGCGTGCCAGGAAAGGCAGCGGTGCTGTGTCGAGCTTGCACTCATGGAAAACAAGAGGAAAGAGGGAAACATGGGGGCAGGATGAGTGAAAGAGCAAGTGAAGGGGGCACGGGTGGGGTGCACTTGGGCATCAGTCACTGTCGAATAAAGGCCACACACAGGCGACTCCTGAAGCTTGCGGCTCTTTGAGGCATCATTGACGGTTTATGCTTCAATTACCAAAATGTACTGTCCATACTACCATGTCACTAAAATCATTTTAAAAAACATTCTAAAAAAAGCAGAGTCCACATCACAACTGCAACAACAATGTCACAGAAGAACAATATCGTTGGAATCACTTTCACAACTTTTTTTTTTCTAGTTGATGAACAATAAAAACATTGACAGCCAATCAAAATCCACCCGACTTTAAAGGGCACGAGCATTTAAAGCAGCATACAAGAAAACTGCTGCACACACTTATAATATACAGGCCATTATCCTGTTTTGGTGTGGACACTAATATAGTTATCATTATAGTGGGCCTCAACTCCTAACTGATATGCTTTAACTTCAAATATCTAACATGCCGAAAACATATTGATAGAGAATTAAACACACAGATGCACCAGCAGAGTGTGTATGTGTGCATGCATTTTTGTGCTCATCAGAGAAAGAGGGGCCCCGGAGCAGCTGTGCCTGGCACAGGGCCCATGAAGAGAAATCTCAGTTTGGATGATAAAAGGCTGATGGGGCCCCTCATTTTGGACCCGTTCTGCATTGATCCTGCAATGCCTTGAACCCTGGAGAGAGAGCGGAGTCTGCACACTGTACCGACAAGTGTGGGAGTGCGTATCATCACGGCAAAACTCTCCTTTTGTGTCTTCACTCTTTGTTTGCATCTTCACATGTAGTGCAGCTCATTCAGCCGGCTATAACTGTTGGTGGGCAGTTGTTGATTTTACATAGCTTTACAATTGGTCAGATGCCACTGATACATGTCTATTTTCATGATAAGGTTTTTTTTTTAATGTAATTTTGACAGTTTATTGTTTTCAGACATCATGGTAAGATTTTTTAATGTTTTGAAAGAATACACTAAAAACAATAATACTGTGAAATATTATTACAACTCTATTTTAATGTATTTTAAAATGTGATTTACTGCTGTGATGTCAAAACTGAATTTTCAGCAGTCGGTATTCCAGTCTTCAGTGTCACATGATCCTCCAGAAATCATTATAATATGCTGATTTGGAACTGTTGAAAACAGTTGTGCTGCTTAATATTTTTGTGGAAACCATAATAAATTTTTTTCAGGATTCTTTAATAAACTCAAAAGAAAAGCATTTGTTTTAAATAGAAATCTTTTATAACATCATAAATATATTTGCTGTCACTGTTGATTAATTTAAGGCATTCTTACTAAATAAAAAAGGGTTACACTTTATTTTACAGTGCCGTAGTTACATTGTAATTACTAAAATAAGTACTAAGTACTATTAATTAACTACATGTACTTACTATAGAGTTACAGTTAGGGTTAGGTTTAGGGTTAGTTACTTGTAATTATGCATAATTTACTGTTATTACTATAGTAAGTACATGTAGTAACGTGTAACTACGGCACTAAAATACAGTGTTACCTAAAAAGTATTAATTTCTTTTAAAAAAAATTTAATATGATGTTTACCAAAAAAAAAAAAATAAATACATTTTACAAAGTCAACTTTGCAGCTTGTGAAATATTGTGATTTCAATAACGTTTCCATGACCTTTTATAGATTTTCATGACATTTCCAGGCCTGGAACATTTAAAACTTTTCCAAGTTTCCCAATGACAACATAGCATTATTTAATACAACCTAAAACACATTGTATTTAAATTGTATACAATCACAATTATCTATACCAATGGCATGGCTATGAAGTATAACAATTAAAATGTAAATTCAATTGCAGGACTATTACACAATTTTACAATTCCCTGTGCTAATCTTGTAGTATTAAAAGATATCACATACAAATATAAATCATTCATAACTGTATCATTGTATCTTATCTTCAAGTCTATATTATGGTTAGGATTAGGAATTATCAATTCCTAAGTGCTTCTAAACACATTGCAAAAATGATACAAAATAAGTGACAAACATTATTTTTGTGGTACACAGATGTCTCAAAAAGACAGGTGAAATCCCAGCAGCTAATTAAAGTTGCATGTTAATTAGGGGAGATTTTACTCAAGAAAGAATAGTACTAGGTGCGATCACAGCAACATCTTCATCACCTTCGAAACTGTTGAAACAGCGTGGATATTGTGCTGGCGTTGAAACGAGTATATTTCAGAGTGTGCGTATCAACAGGGCAAAACCCAACTATGTGTCTCCCTCAGCCTTTCGGCAGTGCCATAAAATAGAAAGCTAACCTCAATATTTCCCCTCTCTGTGCTGGGACTTGCTGGCCCATTAAATTCTCCTTCCCATGTGTCATCCTGCACATTTCCACCATGAAATTTTTGTATAATTAAACTTTCTTAATGATTTATAAGCTATAATAATAGCCGTAAGTATTTTTGAGCAGGTTAAACTGACACCCTGTAAGTGCACATGTGGGGCTGACCCTGTTTTAACAGAGTTTTGGATCATTGACTTTCCCGGCTGGAAGAATGAGGGACGGAGAGGGATGGAGCGAAGAGGGAGACGCGGCTCTGTCATAACTCAGACGCCCACTGACACGTACAGGCTGGGCCTCGTCAGCCGGGGGAGGTGAGGGCTGGTTCAGGCAGACGGCGGGAGAGACAGGGGTCAGGCTGCCCGAGGTGTTTACAGGAAAGCCCAACTCGCCGTCAGCGCGCCGAGACAAACTAGCAGAGCAGAGTGCACGTCTGACAGAAATACAGCTGCGGAGAGTACACATGATGATAAAAGTACCATTATTTGGATGAATGTTAACTACAAACTGCTTCACAACGAATATGATATCCTTATAGGGTCACGCTGGACAGAATATCAATTAATGCTGCTTATGCCCGGGAATTAATCGTGAATGAGAAAATGCCACAAGATGCTAAAACATATATTTACGTCTAAATACTTGCATATTTACATGTTATGTCTGCTTTAGACCACGGACAGACATAACAATAACAATATGTTTGTTTTCACAAGGAAAAACATAAAAGCAAGTGAAGTAATGAAACAAAAACATTTTATTAACAAAGAAAAAGGCAAGCACTTTAGCCACTCGAGAAGAAAACAAAATACTAAGGCTCTTTGAAACCTCGAGGGAGTATCCTCACTTGTTTCAGAGTGTACCGGGAGGTCAGGTGTGTGTATGCTACAACTGTGTATTGTCTGTATATGATTCTAAGTACGTGGGTGTGTACGAAAGAAGCTCTCGCTAATGTGTGTGTGTGTGTGCGCGTGCATGTGCACTTTCAAACGTCAGTGTCAGGCCAAACCTCCCCTTTTTTTAAACGTTGAGACTAGCTGCGGGGCTTTTCAGATGGGCTTTCAGCAGAGACGTTTTGTTTAAACTTTCTGAGGCACTCACCCCATCTTTTCAGTCACAACTCCAAGTTGGAGGAGAAAAAAAAAGGGGACCAATGGCTAATGAACGTGACGAAATCACTCGCCTATCAGCTATCTGTTTCTAAAGCTCCGTCTAGCCTGCCGAAGGGAAAGAATTCCTGAATCCCCCAAAAATGAGCCTCTGATACCCCGTTTTCAAAAGGCAGTCCAGCACCAGACGGACAAAATTAATGGAAATATATAACAATCTGAAATTAACTTTCCATAGCCACCAGCTACGTTTTAACCAGGAGTTGAGGAGAAGAGAGGGTGAGTGTGAAAGAGAGGCTGAAGAGGAAAAAAAAAAAACCCTATTATGGCTTCACAACCTCCTCACACACTTTTATACACATACACACACACAGAGAGAGAGAGTAGCTAAAAGAAAAGAAAAAAAATACTTTTCTTACAAAATTTTCAAATTCCTTTTAAATAGAAAGTTTCAATGAATTTGTTTAATTTTATTTTTTTTTATTATTTTTTTAAGTTGCTAAAAACTGTATTTACTATTTTATTTAAAACTTGATTTCAAAACAATCTAAGATATAAAAATGGTCAAGCAGAATAAGTTAGTTTAGCATACAAAATAATAACAATAATAGTAAAGCACTAAGAGTGTTTTTAATCTTAAAAGTAACAAGTATCTATATGTTTTTTAAAGAGTCCCAAAAAGAACATGGTAATGATTTTTTAATTGATATAAATCACACAAATACACATATACCCCAAAACGAACTACAATAATTAGCATTCAACTGAACAAAAATGTAGCATTGTCGTACAATCCGTTTATTGATGGTTGTCAGTTCAATGCTTATTAGTATACTTAGTTAGTAGTATACTTTCTGATTAGCACAATATATATTATTATGGCCCATTACTAGGGATGTTATTACAGAGAAAGCCCATGTCACTCAAGCACAAAGGGACAAAGTCTGGATTTCGCCCGGAAAGGGATTCAACGTTCTAAATAGGCCAAGAATGACCTTTCCCCCTAATACACCACTTACAGCAGAATTATCTTTTTAACTATTTAACTGCTGTCAGCGATTTGTCAGAGTGTGGCAATTACCAACCACAGCTGAGGACATTCAAGAAAAAAAAAAACACTTTATTTATTTAGTTTGCAGCCATGGAAGACATTTATGTGCTGATAAAGGTAAGTATGAATGCAGTGATTATCTTGTCATTTGTGAATTTTTCCCTCTGTGGTTATAATAGTGAGAAGCCAGTTTCTGCCGTTCCTTTTGTTCTTTGTCGTGTTTGACGCCTCGGGATGTGAAGAGCAATATTCATAGAGTTCGCAAACGGAGATGCATCAATTATAGGAATCATAAAGTATCTTTCCTGTTGCTTTTAATTTTCTTTTCATTTTGGACGTTTGATAACTCACAACTGTCACGTCAAAATGACTACATGTGTCTCAATTTCCAAGTATCCGGAACTGCAATCCGACATCCAAGGTGCTGACTAACTCGCACTCTTGAGTTAAATGTCATCGATGAGTCAAATAAACTCGCCGGGCTATTGTTAGTATGTGTACGTGTGTGAAACGCATGTGACCTGAATATGAGACGGCAGGTCAGTTTGAAGTCTTATGAGATGGATATACTGAAAAATACAGGCTGAAAAATGGCAAAAGAAAGCCACATGGGCATAAACTAGTTGTGAAACCTCAAGATCACATTAGTTCATTTTCTTTGGAAGAAAATGTAATAGACACACACTCAAAAAAGGTAAGACAACTAGTGAGAAAGACAAGGAAAATAGGCTATGGGGGTAAACTGTCCCGCTCAACAGTGAATGTAGATTGGAAAAGCAAGTGAAGAAATCTCATACTCCACACACACACCTACACAGCTCTCATCTACTTTAGTCTATGCAAAAGCAGTTACAAAGGATAAGCAGTGCCCCCTAGTGTTTTTATCAATGTGAAATGAGTCCAAATCAAGAGTGTGTCCCCTAAGAGAGAAAAAGAGACAGTGATGAGGGGTAAATCGAGTTGTGGCATCACAGTGGAAAAGCCTGAGGACGAGCTGGAGAGAAGGGGGAGGAAAATGAATGAGAAAAGGGGGAGAGAATAAGGTAAGAGGTTAAGGGAAAGGGGGATGGGGTAGCTGTGGAAGGGTATATAGAAGAATTCAGACACTGTCAAGATAAGAAGTAGACTGTAATGATGCTTTTTAAGGTGTTAGAGAGCAGACCAAATAAAAGCAGTTGTCCGCTATAGACAAACACACACTGCAAGACTGAAGCTCCCTTTTATATATGAAGATGGCGACAAAAAGCCCCAAGGTGTAGACAACACGCAATGCGTGCTTGTTGCCACTGCTTTGCTGCAAATGTGAAACAACAAAAAGCATCAAACTGCAAACTTGCAAGCCCTTTCTCCAAGTTGTTTGGTCACATGTTAAGAATCTACTCTCGTATGCGAGTCTGTGTGAGAACAAACTGCAGCTACAGTTAGGGAGAATTAAGTGAAACGTCTAGCTTGTGATTAATAGTATTAAGTGTGAGAAATTGAGTTTTTAAATGCACACAGGATGTCGAGCTTCAGTTGTGTATTGTGTGTTTGGCTTTATTTGAGGAATTCCTCAGAGAAACTTCTAATAGTAATGTACTTTCAGCCTAACCCAAGCTGATTCAATAACATTGCTCATATTAACGGGCCTACATCTCACATACATCGAGGTGTAGGTCCCACCTCTACGACACCTCAATCTGACTTCCGGTATGTGTGCCAATGTGACCACTTTTACGACCAGCAAAACCTACAGGCATCCGCAGTGGGACGCAACCCCACACCACCGCCACAGTCGTATGTCTTAAGATGACATCAAAAGAACACCACAAGCTGTTGATGCTCCCTTTACCATCTCTCCAGTATTTCACACAACCCACCATAATTCACAGCACATAAAACCTTAAAACGGCACATAAAACAGTTCATCTCTTTTCAGTGTCGGCTTCCCGGGCTTAAAAATTAAATATGTTTTACCGCAGGTACATAACTAAAATATAGAGTAAAAAAAAAAAAGGGACTCGTAAAAGATTCAAACAGGATTTGACTACGTGTTCAGAAGCGGGAAGCTCGTGGCTCTCTCTGCAGGAGCACTGCAGAGGCGAGCAGACTTCCACAGTAGGTCCAAATCTATAGAATAATCGGCACTGCATGGACATGTGTGATATTATGAATACCCAGAATGCTCTCTTATGACATGTGGAGAGAAAGTTTGACTCAAAGAGCACACGGTGATATAAAACATGCTGACATTCAATCAGTTTTAAAACACATATGGAGGGGAAAAGCAGAATGCTGAATGAGAGAGAATGAGAAAAAAAAAAGTACTGAGGAGGTAAAACATCTGAAGCTCATGGAGAAACCGATATCCAACATCCTCTGAAGGTGCAGAGTTCAGTGACATTTGTGAAGTGTGGTGGTTCTCTTTCGGTAGAGCACTTTCACAGCTGTTTTTCTTTCTTTCTGGCCTCTTGTTTTCTTGAATATGGAATATTGCTTTTCAGTTTCTTTTTTAATCTTTTTTGAATGTCGTTCCAAATCATCCGGGCCTAATTTAAACCTTTTCCTTCAAGGGTTAGTCATGCAAAAATAAAAGTTCTGTCATTATTTGCTCACCCTTATGTCCTTCCAAACCTTTTTTTTTTTCTGTGGAACACAAAAGTGGATATTTCGAGAAGAGTTTCAAAAATGTTTTTGAATACAGTGGAAGTCAATGGTTACCAAAACTGTTTGGTTATCAACATTCTTCAAAAAAAAATTTCTGAAAGTCATACAGATTTAAAATGACTTGTTTTATTTATTTATTTATTATTTCACTATCTATCACAAACAAGCGATTGACAAAATGTCCTTTTGTCATCGCTTGTTGTGCTTGGACATAAAGAAATCCTGACTAACTAACATGGAATAAATAGCTGCTTCATCTGTTATTGTTTTATCATGTTGCACCTGGTTAGGACACAGTGTAAGGTTTCCAATTATGAAGAGGAGACAAAGCACAAGTGAAAGAACAAAGAATGTGTGTATCAGAGTGAGAGACAGAGGCAGAAAATCAAATTTGAAAGATGGAAGGATGTTGTCCTCCTGGACTAGCCTTAGTCCCGTGTGCAGACCTTGCCGTAGGCTCGGAGGGAGAGAGACGGAAGGAAGGAAAAGCATGTGGAAAGGCGAAAGAGTGATCTGTTTGTTCCTGAGGTCATGTGCGCACAAAATCAAGAAGAAGAGGGGTGTGTTGAACTGTGTCAAAGATGACCTGCAAGAGTAGAAATGTAACAAAGTTTCCCTCTAGGACACACTCCATTTTACATCATTAATGCCTAATGTTCTTAGTCTCTTAAAGGGATTATGAAAAATTCCCCTTTTCCTTTATCTGTTGAAATAAAAAATACAATATAAACATACTGAAACTTTCAAAAGTCAAAAACAAAAATATTACAGTACCATTTAAAAGTTTGAGGTCAGAAATATATATTTTTTTAAAGAAGTCTCTTATGCTCACCAAGGCAGCATTTATTTGATCAAATATAAAGTAAAAACAGTAATATTGTGAAATATTATTACAATTTAAAATAACATATAATTGAATAAAATGTTATTTATTCTTGTGATGGCAGAATTTTCAGCAGCCATCACTTGAGTCTTCAGTGTCATAATCATTCAGAAATCATTCTAATATGCAGATTTTTCCTGCTCAAGAAACATTTCTTATTATTATCATCAATGTTGAAAACAATTATGCTGCTTAAAATTTGTATGGAAAGTGAGATACATTTTTCAGCAAATTTTGATGAATAGGGAAGAAAAGAAAAAAAAAAACGTTATCTGTGACCCGTGCTGGCAAAATGGGTCACAATGAGCAAATTTTCAAAAATGAGTTGTTATTCTCACATTCTCTATTAAAAAAAAACAAAACAAAAAACTTCAAAATGATGTATGATATGTTGAAATCTGAAAAACAATGACTGAGATACACCTGTTTGAAGTCGATAGATTTGAGAAAAATCGAGTTAAAGTTATCTAAAGGTTCCAAAACAAAATCACCTAGCAACCATACCTTAAAATCCCTGGTAATACCACAAAATTTGGCACAAACCAAGTCAAAACCCATATCTATAGGAACAAAAATTGTTTTTTTCCATGATTCCACAATTGTTTGATTTACATTAATGACACAGACAGCCTATATATTACAACCTATTATACCAAACGGATCTAATATAATGTTACACATCAGATGTTTTTCCCCAACAGTTAACCAAACGTTCACTTAAGACAACAGATAATGTTTGCGTGAATTCTCGCCAAGACAGATTTTTTTGAATTACTGTAATTCTGTTTATATGTTTATATCGGGATCGCGCGCTGTCTTTGTGCGCGGGCTTCGGATCTGTCGGTCAGCGCGAGTAAGATTGTTTTGTTTACATCAGCATGAGTTTGAAAATCACATTTCATTGGTTCATACTCATGCCATCGATAATTCGCTATGCATATTCACAAAGTTGTAATGTTGCACTTTACAAGAAACTTGTGCTGAGGGAATCGCCAATAGTCAAGAAGCAAGCAGAGAAACACAGCATTTTTCATGGACAAAGGAAAGGTACTCCCCTCTCATAAAACATACAAATAAAGTTAGTTTTAGATGTTTAATGGCTATTTGGAGCATTGGGTTCGCTAGATGAGGTCTTAATGAACTCATTTTTGCCAAAACCTCAATTTCGACCAAAATTGACATTTTTCACTTGTTTTGCCTGTAGCTCGAAATTAGCCAGTGCACATTCCGACTCATTTTGCCAGCACGGATCACATTTATCTGAAATAGAATCTTTGTAACATTACAACTACCTTTATTTTCAAGTTAAATATCTATTTAATAAATCCTTGCTCAATAAAAAATATTAATTTATTTAAAAAAAAATCTTACTGACCCCAAACTTTTTAATAGTTAATGTATATATTGATGGTGACAACAATGGTGAATACATTAACACTAGTGGTTAAACGGCTCGTTGTAGATCCGTGATCCGTACGGACCAAGCCCCACGGTTCGGCACGAATGTGATTCGCGGATCAATTGCAAGTTTAACCGCAGTAGAGTGGAAGGTTATCATTTGCACGTGTTTTGTCTTGCTAGTTTACACATTAAATAGATATAAATCCATTCCAGCGCTAGAAGAGGTACCACGCTGTTATCGGTGCGCATAGACGCACATACATACAAGGCTCGCTCGCGCGCACACGGAGAGAGAGGTACGTTTTAGATAGCTCGCGAACTCCAAACTGATTTCTTTTTCGCGTCCTCAATGCACTTGGATGGACACATACACGCATTATGTCAGTCAAAATACCCCTCTCAGCAAGTATTCTCGTAAACACATTTGGTTATGTCTTAAATGAACGACGTGAGAATTTGGATGTGAGCGTGCATGGAGTCTTACTTTTAAAGTGACAGCAACCTATAAATACCTGCTGTCTGTCATGTAAATCAAACAACAAAACACAGCTTTAACAAAGATTAATCTATATTAAATTTATACAGTGAACAGTGTCATTTTACATTTAATTATTACATTTATGTACACGAAAATTAATACTACAGTTAGACCTTATACTTTATTTGTAACTTTATGTTGTATTTATCTATGCTTGTAATTGGTGTTCAGTATTTGTTCTTTTTACAATCTGTTCACTTGCCTTTAATAATGTATTAGTTAGGCTAGTAGTTTCTGCTGTGTAGTTACCCCACACCCCCCAATTTTTTTTTGTGCTGATCCAAAAAATGATCCGATCCGTGACTTAATAACCGTGATATGATCCGAACTGTGAGTTTTGAGATCCGTTGAACCACTAATTAACACGACACTTAAGTTACTGAAAGATGGGGCAATGCTATAGGTATCGAAAGTATTGTGACACATTTCAATGTTAGACAGTCAACAGAGTCTATTTTTTTACAGTACTGTATAAATATATAAGTAAATAAATAAATAAACCACAGTAAGAGAGAACAATCTGAATAGACTGAATCAAGTGAATTGTCTGACCAATACAGTCTATGATTCCTGACTCGTGTTTGATTCAGACTGATTTGCAAATCAATTTGACTCAATATATTATTTCTCTGTGCCCAGTTGTTCTCTCTCATCACACAAAAACCATCTGACATTCTGTCATCTAAAACATACTTTTTTCCCCCATGTTGTGGCACAATCTGCACCACCACTTCTAAATAGCAGTTTCAGAAGAAGGTAAAAAATAAAATCTGAAAAAAAAAAAATAAAATCAACTGTTTTTAGTGTAAGACAACCTTGACTAACATTATAAGTAGACCTCAGGGACAGAAAAATTAATAAAATGCTAAAAAATGTATGAGTGTATGACTAAGCTGTAACTCTATGTACGTGTTCCATATACAGTACGTGTGTGCTGTATCTGTAAACAGTGTTCATTACCCACCCTCAACCGAGGCATGAATACACATCACATGACCCTTCCCTCGCTCTTGGTTCCCCTCAGCGCAGCAACTGTTAAGATATTGGCGGCAAAGTTTCTTCCTCTCCTCTCTCCCACACTCCTTCCTCCTGCAGGTTGGGGAGGATGCATTTGAGTTGAACTCTGCATAGCACTATCTCAGAAAAAAAAAAAAAAAAGTGATCAATGTGGGGAGGCGATGCGAGGTTCCCTAGGACAAGCCAATCAATGCGTGAGAGGAACCTTGCCCAGGGCCCTTATGCAAATGGAGGCACGTCCGGTAACCCCGGGAGCCGACATGTGCGTCAGATCAATGGGGCGCTGCATTAAAAACCTTACAGCTATATCAGATGCCTGCCCACTAAATATGTAATGATGAACCCCTTAAGATTTCACTGTGAGCTCTTTAACTAGCGGCAGAGGCACATGTGTGAAAGAGAAAAGCTCGATCTGAACATTGAGACAGACATATGGGATTAAATCGGACACTCGATTACTGTTGTTTGCTGCGGACTGGTAAATTTACCGTGAATATAGCATCAGACCTGGAAATTAGGTTGAAATATTCGAAATGGTACTGTGACAGACGCTAAACACAACAGAATGCTATAACAACTATATAAAGGCTATTTTATATTAGCATGGGACGAAATGAAGTGTCAAACAGACGTCTGAAATATGTCTGTCAAACCATGACAGGGCTCATCACGGATGTTCAATGGCTTATTGTAATACATAATTGCATATTCTATTAGGCGGTACTCATAGCGATATACATTCACATGCAAATGATTTCGTCCAGATGAACCACACAGAAGATGACAGACAATAAGCAGGCATAACAAACACGTCTATGTCAGCGCAGACGCATAAACACTGGCGCGCACGCCACAATCTCGGAGTTACACATCAAATCAAAGTCTCTTCTCACTTCAAAGTGTGTTCTGGACACACAGACACACACATTCCTGGAGCGTGTCTTATCGTCGGTGTGAAGATAGGCCACTCTGCACAGGCGTTTGCTGATAGTTTATTTATAGAAATAGTGGAGCGGGGTGATTTCTCTTATCGTGCGCTCGTTTCGGCGTGAATTTATCCCTCCATCCATGTTTATGCGCTAAACTCTCTGAGCCTGTTAACAAGCAGCGGCTAATTAAGCTTGTGACAGAGAAAAGATGAAGTGGGGGAGGAAAAAATGAGAGAGGGAGGGAGAAAGACAGATGGAGAGAGAGTGTCTGAGTTAAATGCACAAGGTTGACCTCGCATAACTGCGGCGGCCCAGCAATGCACAACACTACAAAAGTTGAAAATACAACCGTTTTAAGATGCAATACAACAGAAGACACAACGGCAAATAAGGTTACAATGCATATAAGTGACAACACACACACAAAACAAGCACAACAAAGGTACACCATACATAACACAAATAAACCATAAATACAATGGAAATAAGCCACTACATATCTGATAAAACCACAAAACAACAGAATTACTCCACAAAACAAATATATGCCACAACACAACAGAATTAAGACACAACGGCAAATAAAAAACATAGCACAATGCATATTAGCGACAATATAAAACAGATTTACAACACAACCAACACAAATAAGCCTCAATACAATGGAAATAAGACACAAAACCAGTATTTAATCCCCCTTCAGTTGTTCCAAACCTGTATGAATGTCTTTCTTCTGCTGAACACAAAAGAAGATATGAAGAATGAAGAATATGGGTAACCAATGGATCCCATTGACTTGCATAGAATGGGGAAAAAAAAATACTATGGAAGTCAATGGAGCCCATCAACTGTTTGGTTACGGACATTCTTCAAACCATCTTCTTTTGTGTTCAACAGAAGAAAGAAATTCATATGGGTTGGAACAACTTGAAGGTGAGTAAATGACCATTTTTGGCTGAACTATCCCTTTAAGGCCGAAACTAAATTACACCACAACAGAAAAAACACAGCAAATCAGATTAAACAACAAAGGAACAGAATTACCAATGGAAACACAATGGAAATAAACCCCAACTTAATGCATATAAGTGACAATACAACAGAAAACTAAGAATTACACCACAATAAAGGACACAAAACAATGATAATAAACCATAAAACAATGTATATAGGTCAGAACATCATGAAAATAAGCCACAACACAATGCAAATAAGCCACAACACAACAGAATCAGGAAAGCCAACAAAACTCCAAAATGGAAATAAGCCAGATAAAACCACAAAACAACAGAATTACTCTATAACACAATGTGTTATTTATGCCACAACACAACAGAATTAAGACACAACACAAAGAAAATAGCTCACCTAACAGCAAAAAATATGCTACAACAATACAATTATATAAATAAAACAAATAATACAACACAATATAATGACAGCACAAAACAACATAATTTTCCTACATCACAACAGGAATAAGCTCCAATGATGTGCCTTGGGATTTGAAATATTGAAGCAGTTGTGTGTGAAAAGATTTGTGAAAAGATTTGTAAGAAGATCCTGCCTGGAGATCTGTTCTTCTTTGTAATATTTAGCAGATACATTGTCTATACTGTCATTATAAAGTCAATAAAAGGCATCTACTATTTAAATTTTACCAAGGAGCCATATGTTTAATATAATGTTCTCTTGAGGTGGATCTGTAATGAACAGACACTCTCATAAAAACGTCTCACAACATTTACTGAGCAGCGTCAAAACTCGTTTAACCCAAAACAGCTGACACACGCTTTTCCTTCGTGATAAAAACAAGCATCCACACTTATAACAATTTAAAGCATCCCTTACAAAAATAGTGAATGCACTACCATATTCATGTACGATGGTATTTACGTGGTACTTTAAACAAATACCATGAAACAGATCTGGTGTGTATGTAGACTGAAAGCTACAGTAATTACTCGAAGCACACACAGAACTCCACCCCCTCTGTGACCCTGTTTCAGCGTAACACACCTGGACGGCAAATTGATATCAATTAAAAGCTGCATGCAGACGGGCTTCCATTCTCCAACAACAATCTGTGCATGCTAGATTGCTTGTCATCTTCTAAAAACAAACAGAAATTAATGACAAAATGAGCCGGAAATACATAAATAAGCCACTGACGAGCTTTAGTCAAAGCTCTCTCTCTGGTGAATCCCTCACAACAGAAGTCCAGGAGGGGAAAATTGTGTTTGAAGCAGCCCGTCATAAATCAAATAAATTAATAAATAAACAAATAACAGAAAATAGCACAAACAGGCAGATAAAGAAAACAATGCATGGGAGGAGGTATAGAGGAAAAAGACAATCCACAGTGGGGGAAATCTTTTACAATGTTGATTGTCAGGATCTCTTTTCAAGCTACAGAAATGAGCCACACACTAAGGTGGAGTGAAGGGTCTGGGAAGACTGTGTGCTGTTATTCAAGAGAATTGTCCAACAATGCGGAGGTCCAAAGAAAGCCTTGGTCTGTGGCGTAAATCATCTGATAAGGACTTAAGCCCATTTCACCATCACACACTGATAGACCTAATCATCAACGTTCAAACAAATATCAACAAGTCTGAGCTTCAAGTGGTGGCATCACATTAATGCCAGTTATTTAACTGAATGAATCTCAAAGGGTTAAATGTGGTAATTTCATTGCTTTCTATTGAAGGAAAAAAAAAAGAGGATTTTATCAAAAATATCTTAATTTGTGTTCCGAAGATGAACGAAGGTCTTACGGGTTTGGAACGACATGAAGGTGAGGAATTAATGACCGGAATATAATTTTTGGGTGAACTAACCCTTTAATCCCATTTTTCAATAAAATAAAATGAATTCATATTTTATGTACTGGTATTATTAACTTCATCCACCATTCAAAAGTTTGGGGTTAGTAACACTTTTTTTGTAAGAAATACTTGTATTCAGAATGGAAAAGTGACACTAAAGACATTTATAATGTTACAAATAATTTCTATTTCAAATAAATTATGTTCTTTTTAACTTTCCATTCAAAGAATCTTGAAAAAAAAAATTATCCACAAAATATTAAGTTTTTAATAGTTGTTTTAAAGATGAGAGTTGTTTTCAAAGACCCCATTTTGATTTTTCATGTTGCCATTTGTACTTGCAACACAAATTACAATATTACTGGAGTATCGATATTGTAAAGCAGAGACCTTATATTGACACTAAACCCATAGACCTCTCAAAAGATGTATAATTTCCTTACATTACCAATATTTTTAGACAGTAGTCTAAATAGTAAATGTAAACACAGGTAAAGAAAGTGATGTCAAGCCGAAGGCGGGTCAATGCGCTTTAAGAGCAAATGTTCCGATTATTAGAATCATTTCTGAAGGATCATGTGATTGGAGTAATGGCTGCTGAAAATTTCAGCTTAGTCATATCAAGAATCAATTTTAAAATATATTGAAAGAGAAATCAGTTATTTAAATTTTACAATATTACTGTATTTTTTCCCCAAATAAATGCAGCCTTGATGAGCATAAGAAACATAAAAAAATAAATTAAAAAATTTTTGAAAAATTTTCCAGATCCCAAACTTTTGAACAGCAGTGTATATTGTTTGAAGGAAAAGTCTATTTTTTTAGGGCTGTCGGTTGTATTAATTCTTCCAGACAAATTTCCACTATTGCATAAAAAGAGACTCTAATATTGAATACAGGGCTGGACAGAAATCTCTGCAATTGTGAATGTTTAATATTTCATATCAGTCTGCAGCAAGTGCATCAGCAAGATATCAGACCCATTTGTCCAAGCAGAAGGTTTTATAGACAGCAGAGCTGTTTAAAACCGCAGTCTAGAACTATCAAGACAAACCAGCATAACATAAACGTTAGAAATAAAAGACAGCACAAGAAAAAGTAAGAAAGCTTGTAAAAAAAAAAGCTTGTATTCTGGAGTTCAATTGACTATGTTTTAGTGCTGCAGGCCAAGATTCATTATTCAGGTAAAGAAGAGAAACCAAAACCTTGGTGTCTAGATTGCAGCACCTCAGAGTCAAGTGGATATCTAGAAACTGAGCTTTGATGCGTCTCCATCAGGCCCAACAATAAACTTTTCACCACACTAGCCATGAAATGTAAAAATGTATAGTGATGCTCTTTAACCATGACTATATTTACATTGCAACGACCTCTAATACCTTATTACTTGTTACTTGCAGTTGAAGTGTGTGTTCATACTTGTAGTTTAGATCTCTCGGTTCTTTTGGTCCGGACCAAAAACAGAAAAAAGAAAAAAAAAAGAAAAGCCTATAAAATGTGCAAAAGAAGTCAAGACAACACCAGGAATTCCTCTGTCACACACACAAATGAAGATCTGCTGCAACATCGCTACTATTATGAGAAGAACCAGGTATTCTTGAGCATTCTATCCTTTTTAGGGCCACATCTTGTTACATCACATCCTGTGTTTGGTTCGTTTAGATGTCTTTGATCAATGTTGGAGTCGAATCACATCAGAATTCATTTATAAGTGCTGGGTCTCGGTCCCCTTATTTGGTCCACAGCAGGGTTCGGATGGCAGCTGTCACACTTATTCAAATGAACCACAGTAACAGAGCAATCACAACAGTTCATTTTAATCGAACCAAACCTGCCAAGTGTGAACACACACTTAGACTCTGATCCACACATGCACAGGTGTGTGAACAAAAGTTCTTACCTATGCGACACGACACACATTTGATTCATTTATTTCATCAAAGCTGTGGGCAACCACATACTGGTGCAATGGGAGGCAGATGTACGTTTGCATAACTCGTTACATAATGTGCCCCATCTTCTTCAATCCGGTTGCTCTTTTCTCTGGCAGAGAGTCAGGAAGGTTATGCGGAGCTGAGCTCTGCCCTGATGGCTGCTCCCACAGGCCTCCAGCTAGACTCATAGATGAAAGCAACCACTGGAGCAGCCAATGCAGCAATCAAACAAGATCAGATGGAGAAAGAAGAGAAAATGGGACAGGTATGATCAGGTGAGATGAAGGGCAGTGCTTTGCAACTGGGTTTGATCCAGGACCCAGATTTCACACGAAACATTAAGTGGCAAGCCAACATAGTACCATAACTGTTTACTGAACAAAATTGAAGTTGGCATGAAATGGAAGTTGCGATCGTATTTTCTTCCCTATTGTGACGTATATCTGAATGAAATGCTTTTCGAAAGAGAGAAGAAAAAAAAATTGATTTTGTCCATTGGGAATTGATTAGATCATTGGATCATTGTTGTTTGTGAGTGGCAGGTTGTCCTGAATGAATGACTCTTAAGAGTCTGATCTTTTTAGTAACTAGTGTAGTTCGATTCCAGATCAACAAATGATTCTAATGAATCTGATCCAATCAAACACTTTCTGAGCAACTAATGTAGTCCGATTCACAACTCACGAACAAATGATTCGAATGAGTTGTTTCTTTTAGTGATTCAAACACATACAGAACAAGCAGTGCAGTGTGATTTCTGAAAGAATGACTCTGAGTTGCTTCTTTTTAGTGAATCAAGCATGTTTGGGTTATAGCATGTGAGACTTAAATCAGTGGAATTGCTGTTTGTTTATGACAACATGTGGTTACAGATGGACATTATGAATTTTGTTTGTTAAGTAATACATAGTTTTGATAATGAAACCGTTAAGTAAACAGAATCTTTAAAGGGATAGTTCACCCAAAAATGAAAATTAACCCATGATTTACTCACCCTCAAGCCATCCTAGGTGTATATGACTTTTTTCTTTCAGATGAATACAATCGGAGTTATATTCAATAATGTCCTGGCTCTTCCAAGCTTTATAACGGCAGTAAATATAGGATGAGATTTTGAAGCCCAAAAAAGTGCAACCATCCATCATAAAAAAAGATATCCACACGGCTCTGGGGGGTTATTAAAGGCCTTCTGAAGTCAAGCAATGCGTCTGTGTAAGAAAAAATATCCATAGTTAAAACTGTAAAAACTATAATAACTAGCTTCCGGCAGATGGCCATACGCTCGTCGACTTTCGCCAAAAGAGTAACTCCTGATGCAGTGTAGGAGTAGCGTAAGCTTCGACTCTCGCTGTTCAAATAAATAGGGTTGGGCAACAAACACAAGCTCCTCTTCTCTTATATTAAAATCCTCCAACCATTTCCATTTAAGAATTCTCGGTTTAACGTCTCGTCCTTCGGATGAGACGTTAAACCGAGGTCCTGACTCTCTGTGGTCATTAAAAATCCCATGGCACTTCTCGTAAAGAGTAGGGGTGTAACCCCCGGTGTCCTGGCCAAATTCCCTCCATAGGCCCTTACCAATCACGGCCTCCTAATAATCCCCATCCATTGAATTGGCTCTTTCACTCTCTCCTCTCCACCTACAGCTGGTGTGTGGTGAGCGCACTGGCGCCGTTGTACTGTGGCTGCCGTCGCATCATTCAAGTGGATGCTGCACACTGGTGGTGGATGAGGAGAGACCCCTGATATGATTGTAAAGCGCTTTGGGTGTACAGTTGTACATAGAAAGCGCTATATAAATGACTCATTCATTCATTCATTCATTCATTCATTCTCTTTTTAGACTTCTATTACATGGCCGGTGTTTTGTTTTGCTCTCTCCTCTGCGCATCTGCATTCGTCATTACGTCATGCATCGGGTCAGAGTTCACTCTTTCGTCATAAATGCATACGGCCGTCTGTCGGAAGATGGTTATTTTAGTTTTTAAAGTTTTAAATATGGATATTTTTCTTACACAAACACATCACTTTGCTTCAGAAGGCCTTTATTAACCCCCCGGAGCCATGTGGATATCTTTTATGATGGATGGTTTTTTGGGCTTCAAAATCTCATCCTCCATTTACTGCCATTATAAAGCTTGGAAGAGCCAGGACATTACGTAATATAACTCAGATTGTATTCGTCTGAAAGAAGAAAGCTATATATACCTAGGATGGCTTGAGGGTGAGTAAATCATGGGATAATTTTCATTTTTGGGTGAACTAACCCTTTAAGAGGAATCAGAACCAAAATCATTAAATTCTTTGCAGTTTCCGTTACTAATCATAGATTAATGAACACCAGCCACAGGACAACGTCAACATGATAGATGTAGAATATGCATATCCGGGAATGTATTCATACACACCTGCAAACTTGCAGCACATACTTCATTAATGGTCGAGAAGTTCGATCACATTCAGTGCATACTATCAAGCTACGGGAATTCAGAGCCAGAAGAATGAAAAAAAGAGCGGCAGTTAGTTAGAAGAGAACTGTTTGTCTAACTCAGAATTCATGGCACAGATATGACAAGAAACAGAGACTGTTGAAACAGGAGCACAGAGATGGAATAGTGAGCCCTGACATAAAGCTATCCAACCCTGATGCACCACTCTTACTTTAAGGCACTCTTTGATGTATTTGTAATTACTACATACTGCCTTCGAAAAGAAATCGAATTTCAATGGAAAGAAAGAGAGGGAGAGAGAGCCAACATGCTGAAGACATTAATCGGACTGTGTTTGATGTGCCTGATCAGAAACGTGTTTGTTAAGAGTTAAAGGGAGCATTAATTAAGCCACAGACTGCCTGTTTTCAGGCAATCTGTTATGATGAGCTAAAAATTTCTTCTCAACTCTGTGTCCACCTTTTCCATCTTGGCCTCTAATTTCTTCACCTTGAATCATTACTTAAGACATATTTACAAGTCACATGCACGGCCCTCTCATTAAAGTTATTTAGTAATTAAATACAGTTACTACCAACGAAGGGGTGTATAGACAGTTTGTTAGGGCACTAGCCAGTATATTTAAAATGAAAATAAGAAAATACAAATAAATACATAAATACTTGAAAACAGTTTCACTTGAGGAGTTACACAGTGTTCTAACCAGAAGTGACACTACAGCACAACGCGACAAAATGTATCTTTTTTATGATAATCTGAGTTTTTGTCCAAACCTGCCATAATGACGATGATACACAATGAGTGTCAGAGTATTCTATGTTAGAAACGTTTCTATTTCTGCGATATCATGGCTGAAATAACATAAAAACTATGACAATGAAAATCTCAGGTCTGATTATGTGCTTTATTTAATGTTTAAATAAATTATTGTGAGTTTGAATATAATTTTGCCTTTATAGCCATACTGAAAGCAACAATTGATAATTCAAAGCAAATTAAAAATTTTAATGTAAAAAAATAAAAAATAAAAATTATTTATGACTTTGATTATGTGCTTAATTTCATTGCGAATGCATTGTGATTGCAGAGAGGGCTCTTCTGATTGGCTGTGATTTCTGATTGATTTGGTCACGTCTCGTAGTCGTGTCGCATTTGGTGTGGACAGTCAGATTGTTTGACGCTGTATTCTTATCGCATTGTGTCTGGTTAGGATATTTAGCTATCATTTACCAAACTACAAAAAATTTAATATGTCAAGCAGCTAAAATTATTAATCAACTTTAACTTGAGATGTTATGCATGATCTTCATTAGATCTATAAAGACGATCTATGTTTGATGACAAAGTTATCAGTTATTATGCCACTCCATACCAGAAACAACTGAACCAATGAAGGCATGAGCATGGTTTGTATAAGAAATAGTGTGTTAAAGTGAGCATTCCGCCTATGTGTGTGTTTGAAAGCAAGGGAGGGGAAAAAACAGGGATGCATCAGAGAAAGACGGCTAAACAGATCTCTGGAGGAAGACCGCCATGCCTCCACCAGCGAGGGGCTGTCACGGCCACAACGCCACATAAATATTTAACAGTTATATTCAAATTACGAAACACAGAACCTCCTGGCTCAGATAAAAACACATATTCCTGGAATTATCAGAGGAATGCTAAGTCTCGGCCATCCGCTTCACCCTCCCTTCTCTCTCTCAAAGAAAAGTGGAACGGGTTCATGAAAAGTGCTCTCATTTAGGTGTAGGAGAGAGTGTGTGTGTATGAAAGAAAGCAAGAAAGTGTGCGTTTATGTTAGGTCAAAGGTTAGACAGAGGCTCTGTCCTTACAATGCGCACACCAAGACTAGTAGAGATTGTGACAAGCTACCTGACCCTTGACCCCGGAGGGGATGTACCACAGGGAACATAGCTGAAAACTTCACAAGGTTAAGGTAAAGGGTTAGTTCATCAAAATTGAAAATTTGGTCATAATTTACTTCCCATTGTGTCTTTCGAAACATGTATGACTGACTTTCTTCCATGAAATACAAAATCTGAATGATCTTTGCAATATAATGGAAGAAAGAACAATGTACACGAACAATGTAAAAGTAGCTAATAAGACTATATTCCAAGTTTTCTAAAATCATACAATGTGTGAGAAAAAGATCACAACATTATTCTCTAAAAATCTTCATCTTCACTACAGTTCTCAAAAATAGAACTGTCGCTGAGTTGAGATCGATCACGTTAAACAACGAATGGCTTTTACCATCAGTGACTTCAAACCTGGCAGCATATTTCAGCTTATTCTAAAGGATGAAAAATGTCTTGAGAAGAAAAAGTGCAAACTTAATGCTAAAGAATTACATGTGAAGCCGACTCCCAACTACTACCAGTTTCTTAAAGGCATTCTTCAAACACTGGAACCATTTAAGAGAATGCAATGTGGGGCAATGAATGCTAATACAGTACAATGTTCTAAACTGATGACGAGATCCTCTCAAACATAAGATTTACAGTACAGTGAGGGAAAACAATAACCATCTTTTAACAGGCTACAGTAACGAAAATGACAGATTAAATGGACGGGAGGTTTTTGAAAGGCACTAAAAATAAGGATGTCTACATAGGCCACCAAATTTTTGGAAATGCCCAAAATGTTATTAGAGCAAAAATTTTTTATTAGTTATTTACTAAAACACACTTTTTTAACATTACATTTTAAGGGTTAATGGGAAAAAAATTTAATCTAGTCGCCTAATAATTGCACAGACTAATATTAAAAAATAAAAAATAAAATAAAATAAAATAAAATAAAAACACTGCACAGTAATTCCGCTCAGAACCTTTTTTTTTTAACTCAGCTTTGGAAAAAAAAAAAAAAATGATGAGCATTTATTATTATTATTGTGTTTATTATGTGGTGCATTAACCCTTTAACCATTCACATGAAACATAACAACTGTATTTTTAAGTCCAATGAGAGACTATGTAATATTCAAACTTGTATCTTCTGTCTTTCTGACTTTAGCATGTACTCTGGGACTGACTGCCCTTCTATCATGATATCTTTCTTTTCTCTCAGGGTCTGATGTTATGCGTACTTGTCTACATGCCTTAACAGAGCCTTAGTTTTGCAGTTTCTCATTCTTCCTTCGTCCCTCCCTCCCACTCAAGGAAGTGGATAGTGCCTTAGGACAAGGATGAACTGGATTGTTTACAAAAGCAGCACTTTCTCAAAGAAACTAAGCGTTATTTATTTTTAATCATTTCGCTCTCTCTTCTGCTGCTTTTCCCACTGGTGAAGACAACTGTGTGCGTTGAGGGGGTGGAGGGTAAGGGCTTTTCATAATAATAACCTCTAACAAATACTTACCAAATTCACGAATGACAAGCCGCCATAGCTGTGTGCCACGATGAAGATGTTTTTCGCGAGTGATTTAGAGATGAACTGGTCCCACACATAAAGTGTGTGTTCCTCCGGAGAGCTGTTTTCCTGCAAAGTGAGAGTAAGAACAATTGAAGTTAAAGGTGTCATTTAATGGGAAACACAATTTTTAATGATATTTCAAAATAAGAGCTCAATATACCATTTAAACATACAGTAACTTTCAAAACTGAAGCTTCTCCAGTCCAAAAAAACCCCCAAAAAATCTTTGAACTAAATTAAACTATTGAAATTAATCTGCAAAAAAAAGTTTTTTTGCAGCTTACTGACATCAGATAGATACATCAACACATGACCACCCACATTTACATGTTCATGGCACCTATTTAGCGTTCAAAAACATCACAGTGAAAAGCATGAGGACAGATTGATTATATGATAAAAACTATGTGGACACCCCCATTTAATTAACTCAGTAATATTAAAATATATTAATATACAATAATAAAAAATAGTATAGNAAATAGTATATTAAACAGAATATATATAAAATATATATATTCTATATTAAAATATATTTTATTTTTATAAAACAAAATAAAAAAAAGTTTGAACTCTAAGTTAGAGACTGCCTGAAGACGTGCACCCATAAACTCACAAACCACATTCACTCAGTTAAATATATCTTAATCAATCAATGAGTCTTGCATACTGCAAATGCCTTCGTTGCAAAACTCAATAGATTGTGTGACGTCAAGTTTATATCTTAATTTGTACCCCACTGACTGATCAATACGGCCTCTATAAGAGCGATAAACACATAATCGGCCTACATGGGAAGGTCACACAAGCAGGGCACAAACACAACACTCGTAATTAACACTGGCCTGGGGTTATAACGCTCTACGAATGCGAGACGAGAGAGAGAGAGAAAGAGAGAGAGAGGAAAAAGGGCATTCATTCACTGGCGCATGCAACATCGATCTGTGTGTTTGCTTGCAAATGCGGTGATCGTTTAAATGCAGAATAACAACTAAATTTGAGAAAAATCGCTAGCAACAAGTGAGTGAACGTGGGTGTCGGTGACATAAAACGACGAATGCGGCAGCTACACAGCAGCATGTTATAAAGAGCCTGGCCTTGTCGCAATCAGCTTCTGAAAGTTTGCAGCCTTGCCCTGCATTTAGCCTTTTTCTCATGATCTTGCATCAGCTCTCCCACATTGATTAGCTTTTTGAAAAGCACAATAATAAGTGAATTAGAGCTGAAGGAGCTGGCAGGAGGGAAGAGATTTCCTGTCACCGAGATGGCTTGTGTTGGCGAGGGGACACAAATATGAAAGTAAATAAACAGGCTGGTGGGAGGGGGGGTTACGGTGTGATGCAACTGGCGGAAAGCGCTGAGCCCAGATATACTTGGACGGCTGGGCGGTGGGTGCAGGGCGGTGAAAACGGAGACGAGTTTGCATGTCTTTCTCTCACACCCTCAGACATCAAAGCTTTTTGAAGAACCAAAGCTGAGTCATCATCGCAGTGCAGCATGTTTCATATTCATAAAGCTCTCTGTGCTCACACAAGCAAGCATGGACATACGACCACAAAGAGGTGTAGTGGCCAGTAATTAGTTTACACAACCCTTAATAAACGGCCTTGGTCTTATTGTACATCAAGTCATCAATACATGATATTCTAATGGAAAAAAATTTTTTTTTGCAATCTTTCATTGAGATGTAAGAACTTTTTCTGCCTCTGCTGATGTAACCAAGGCCGTGCGGGCAGGGAAAAACAACAAGCTAGGGTGTTTTTTTTGTTGTTTTTTTTTACATTTTGGCAAGAAAGTGCTACTTGCCCCTGAAAACCAACCGCCATACTGATGTGGACAGATGTCAGTGCATTGCTATGTGGTTGCTAGGGTGTTCTGAGTGGCTGGCATAATTCAGAAGAGCCCACCATATGATGACTAAATAACAAAGTTAAAATAGTGTAAAAAAAAATAAAAATAATTACAAAGCCGCATTGTTCACAAAAAAAAGTAGTGTATATGTGACACACACACATATGTATATAAATATATATCTATCTATATATATATATATATATATATATATATGTGTGTGTGTGTGTGTGTGTGTGTGTGTGTGTGTGT
>RJVU01053075.1:52519-73758 GCA_003731715.1 Anabarilius grahami
ACTGTTGTGTTGTTCTGTATGTGCATAAGTGTGTGTGTGTTTGTTTCTCGATAAATTAAATCTCCACAGTTGCAAAAGGGTGATGCCACATTAAACCAGGTAACGTCCCCCTCCCCTTATCAACCCGGCACAGAGTCTGACACCTGGCCCACACACATACACATACGCAAGCACACACAGACCGCTGACTCCCTCCAACCCTTCCCCTATGATTGACTACCTCCTCTGATAGAGCCTACACTTATCTAAACAGCATTTGCATATTTGTGTAATTATTTCCTAGGGTTAATTAGCTCCTGCGAAACAATATGTCCATAGAGACCAGTTCCTGGTGACAGGTTCACCCTCTCTCTCTCGCTGTCAACCCTCATCTCATCCATGCATGTGCAAGAGCTGGACGACTCCCAGAGTGAGCAGACCTGTTGCTCATGTCTCAGTGTTTGTATGTATGGACATTAACTTTTCTTTATTAAAAAAGAAGTGTGTAATTTCTGCATTGCCAACGTCAACAAATACAACTGCAAAAATAATATCAAGTTCCCCAAATGCTCATCTACCATTGAGTAGACTAACTCAAAGTCAACCTATGAACCTATGAATGCCTTACTTATAAATGACTGTTCATATTAAGATAGGATTTTATTTTTAAATTATATACACTATATTGCCAATTTACACTCTTAATCTGTAGGGTTTAATATGGAGTTGGCACACCCTTTGCAGCTATTACAGCCTCAACTCTTCTGGGAAGGCTTTCCACAAGGTTTAGGAGTGTGTTTATGGGAATTTTTGACCATTCTTCTAGAAGCGCATTTGTGAGGTCAGGCAGTGATTTTGGATGAGAAGGCCTGGCTCGCAGTCTCCGCTCTAATTCATCCCAAAGGTGTTCTATCAGGTTGAGGTCAGGACTCTGTGCAGGCCAGTCAAGTTCCTTCACACCAATCCATGTCTTTTTGGACCTTGCTTTGTGCACTGGTGCGCAGTCATGTTGGAACAGGAAGGGGCCATCCCCACACTGTTCCCACAAAGTTGGGAGAATAAAATTGTCCAAAATGTCTTGGTATGCTGAAGCATTAAGAGTTCCTTTCACTGGAACTAAGGGGCCAAGCCCAACCCCTGAAAAACAACCCCACACCATAATCCACCCTCCACCAAACTTTACACTTGGCACAATGCAGTCAGGTAAGTACCGTTCTCCTGGCAACCGCCAAACCCATCGGATTGCCAGACAGAGAAGCGTGATTCGATACTCCAGAGAACACGTCTCCACTGCTCTAGAGTCCAGTGGCGGTGTGCTTTACA
Organism: Anabarilius grahami; assembly: GCA_003731715.1. Lineage (NCBI taxonomy): Eukaryota > Metazoa > Chordata > Actinopteri > Cypriniformes > Xenocyprididae > Anabarilius > Anabarilius grahami. Next base: position 53,822 of record RJVU01053075.1, read on the forward strand.
CCACTGCATCCGACGCTTTGCATTGCACTTGGTGATGTAAGGCTTGGATGCAGCTGCTCGGCCATGGAAACCCATTCCATGAAGCTCTCTACGCACTGTTCTTGAGCTAATCTGAAGGCCACATGAAGTTTGGAGGTCTGTAGCTATTGACTCTGCAGAAAGTTGGCGACTTCTGCGCACTGTGTGCCTCAGCATGAGCTGACCCCGCTCTGTGATTTTACGTGGCCTACCACTTCATGGCTGAGTTGCTGTTGTTCCCAATTGCTTCCAATTTGGCCACGTTCACACATTAGCAGAATAAGGTTGTCAGTCCTGTATTTGAGACCTTAATACGGTTACGTTCACACACAGTACGGTTATTTACGGGTGTGACAACCACATTCTATAACCGAACTCACACTCGTACATTTTCAGGACTTTCAACCGCATTCTCGGAATATTCGCGCTGTGTGAATGGAACCGCACTGGACAACTAGTTGTCTGTCGAGTCATAAAGTGCGAGAGAGCCGGTGTTTTGAGTGATTCAAATTCGCAAAAAGTCTCAAAGGATGTGACACGCGTGTGCAACACTTAAAGACTCCGGCCAGCGTGTGTTTACATGCTGCTGTTGGTTAATGAAGTTTGAATGGATACACTCGCGGTTCAATTAGTCTCTTGTCATGTCAAAAGTGATAATATTTTTCTGTTTTATGGCAGCCGCCTTTAATATTATGTTGGTCACTGTCGTTATGGTTACTAGTAAGAGAATACGGGCTTGACTCTCATTGCACTTTCATACAGACAGTGTTCCACACACTACTGTAAGTTGCTGTGTGAATGAGGCATTTCAAGACTCACACCTGTAAGTAAATGCAGTTGTCAATCCCAAAAACTGACAGTGTGAACGTAGCCTTTGTTATAATACCACTAACAGTTGAGCTTGAAATATTTAGTAGTGAGGAAATTTCACGAATGGACTTATTGCTTGATTTTATACACCTGTGGCCATGGAAGTGATTGGAACACCTGAATACTTTTGGCAATATAGTGTGTGTGTGTGTGTGTGTATATATATATATATACATACATATACATACATACATACAAATAATTGTATTTTGTTAATTCATTGATTAATTAATGAATTGTAATGTAATTGGTCACCACTTCTCATTTTTTAATTAATTTATTTAGCTTTTTCAATTAACTTAAATACTGCAGTCCTGTGGTGTGACAAATTAATTTTAAAAGTTAAAGATGAAGTACAGCATGTCACACTGTAGGAAACTTCTGTTACACTGCAGGACTTTCCATGCTGTTAAACTATTTTAACACATTGTTTCCAACAGCTGCCTTCATGTTAGTTTCCAGACAAATACATAAACATTTTTATGCTCATTTAAAGCTAAAAATCTCTCTATTATGCAGAGGCATCACAGTTCAAGACTGAGAAAATGAACATGGACGTAGATCCACAAAAACATTCAATGTTTTTACTGGCAGTTTGGAACAGCATACTACTATACCGTACTACATTATTAGTATGTATACTGTGCATTGTATGCAATTTTCCATAGACAAACAATATTCGGAAGACTTACTACAGTGCCAAAACATACAGAGCTAAATTTGCCACAATGCAATGAGCTCATTTTGACCTTCTACTTCCAGTGTGATGAATTAACAAGGTAATTATTGTCAAAATAAATAAATAATTATTAATAATAATAATAATAATAATAATTACTGTTACATATGTAAGTAACATTGGTTTTGCTGTATTTTATAGTTGTTGTAATTTTAGCTATAGTAACAGGACAGTTTTGAGTGTCATTGTTTGTCTGGAGCTGGTGGGTTGCTGGCTCTTGTGTTCTGTATATTAATTTTTTGTTTATTCGTTCCTCATCTTCGCTTTATTTTTTGCGAAGCATTATTTTGCTTCGCTTCAGCTATGATAATCCAGACATCCAGACATCCACGCTTGCATTGCATGTTTGTGCATTTTGGGGGCGGAGCAATGAAGGGAGCGGTGTGTTTGTTTAGGTTGATTTCTGTATATAGCAACAGTGTTTCTCAGAAATTGCTTACTGCACCTTTAATGGACGACATCTATTATAACAGCACACTCTTTGAGTCTCTCTCTCTCTTTCTTTTCTTCTAAATACAGTACACTTTTATTAGACTGATTTTATACTCTCTTCTTGGAGATGCTCCACACAATCTGAGAAACGTCATATGGAGGTGTCCCACACACTGCAAACCCCTTGAATTGGCAGACAGGATGTGAGCACAGCATCTGAGAGAGATTCTCACCTTTTCTGTAGTATGACAGATTATTTCTCTACGTCTTTCACTCCCTCACCTTCATTGTCAGCAATCAGAAGAAATAAAAAAAAGAAGAAGATGATTCTAAACTCCATTTCAGATCTACAATGAGCATCTTGTAACTCCAGCCTTATTAGAATTACCTAATGTTACACAAATTCTTCATTTGTACATTACACCTGTAAATCCATGTTGGCTCTATAAAACACAACTACAAAAAACCCCCGGAATGAATAGGTATTAAGGAAGAACAATGGCACTTGCCTTAAATTGGATTTATAACACCAGCTTCTTAAACTATTATGCAGACACAACTTTATTCCTAAAAAAGCAACATTTATTGATGCATTATGGACGTGATGCAGGCATAATGGATTTTATCACAATTCCAACCCCGGTCCTGGAGTATTTCAAATACATTTTGTATGTCTCATTAATTAAAGAGTGTATATCTTTTCATATCATCTTTACGTTATCGACTGTATCACCAAAATCCATAATGTCAGAATCAGGGCCAAACAAATATCACACTATTTTAATACCAAATACCACAATACCAAAAAAAAAATTCTACAAATTGCAACTAATTTAACTTGATGCTAAATTCATATTAAGCTGCCTTTTCGCAGGTCTACAGATCACCTTTAAAAAGCTCATCCAAACAGTCAGAATTAACCATGCTAAATCTTTCTAGCAAACTGGGCAAACACAGTCCCCTCCGCTCATTTCAATGACCACTGGTACCTCTTCAGCAGGGCACTGGATTATTTTCATTTAGTTAAACGATTAAACATTAAACAATCCAAGGAGGTAATTGCGTGTTTTGTATTATCACTGGAGCCATTAGAATGTGGACTTAGTTTCCAGGTGTTTGCCGAGATTCACATTAAGTGCCTCAAATGTCCGTTAGCCTAACATGGCTAGCGTTTACAGAGACCGCGGACTGATAGTAAGAAATAGGAGTCTGGGAAAGCCGATAATGCTGAGGGATTTGAAAGTTGGCAGTGTGAGTGCTGGGTTTGTATACTCGGATAAGGCTGAGACTGGGTTTCATGGCGGCGCGTGGACTTCCTGATAGCGCTGTTAGCGTGCATGGAACACTAGACGCCTTGGGCTGGCAAAACGAGCACTGGCACTCACTTCCTGCAGATTTGCCGTCCACACCTGGCCAGTTCCAGACAAGGTGCTCCTTCAGAAAAGAGTGTGACCGTGGCGAGAGCCCTCATATCTAGCGGAGGGGAAAGGGGGGAGAGAACATGAACCAAGGAGATGACTTGAAAATCACAAGTAATTAACTACTAGCGAGCCCAGCGAAAGCCAGTAAGATGACAAACGAGGCCAACGGGGAAGATGTGGGCAGAATATCAACATGCTTAGGGAAAACAGGAAATTAAAAAGGCATGGTTACAGACCCCCTAAGAGGGTTCTTAAATAAAGGAGGTGGAGGTATGGTGCTGATAAACACGAGACTGTACTGTCACAGCGCTGTGACCTTGTTAGCATGGAGCTAATCTCGACAAAATTTGCTAGTGCATTGTTTCAAATCAATATCTCATTAACAAACTACAAAGGCCTAGGCAAAAGACAGCTCTTGGCTGCATGTGGGCAGAAAGGTCATCTCTGTGACATCTCAACCTGTCTCACTCAAAGCCTGTGATTGTCAGATTAAATTACTGCCTCGCTTTAATTGATGTTAGGGGGAAGAAGGCACAGACAGTGGTTCGTGTGTCGTTTGGTGGTGAAGGCCTGCTGTGAAGGCCCTTGGTTTGGCTTCTGACAGCAGATTGGATGTGTTTCTTGGTTGACCTAACGGGAAGATTGGGAGCAGACATCTGAGCGGAGTTACAGCGGGATTCACCCCGAGAGCGGTTACAATGCACAGCTTCAGAGAGAGGAGATCTCAGATGGTGGCAAGGGTTGACAAGCAGTTCATATGCAAAAATAACAGAGCACAACAAGCACATACAGGCACACAGAGACAGCTGCCTCAGACACACAAATTCACATATATATATATATATATATATACACACACATACACACACTATACCTACACACACACTTGAATCCTCTGTCAATAGTTGGTTAATTGTATTTTTTTCTAGACTTCATAATATGTAAAATCACTCTGTAATTTGTAAAAGATAAACACAGGTCCATATGAATCATATGTTACCAGGTTCCAAAACTAACTCCCTGCAAGTGGCTAATGTGAGTGAAAATTGGCTTTGCGGAGTAAATTAAACAGTTACTGCAAGTAGGAACTACAACATGGTTTAAAACAAATTGTATTATTTAAATTATGCAAGTGAGCAAAATTAAATACATACAAAACGTCTAGTACTAAAGAAAACCACTGTCACAACTTGTGCATCTTCTAACAAGCTTACTGATACAGTACATTTACTGATACAGTACATTATATTATATATATATATATATATAAAATACTTGTGCTAACAGATGCCCCAGCTCATAAGTCAGTGGAGCTCAACATAAATAAATACACTCACGCATACGGCAGACACCCACACAGACTTGAAAGAGCAAAGAACCTCGTAACCTGTGATTCTGACCTCTGCTGTGGTCATATCACCAGTTCAGAAGTTTAATTAAGGCACGTCCGGTCACCACGCTTGTGTTGGCAATGTGGGTTATGTGGAAGGTCTTCAAGGCCAAAGTTCACATACACACAGGGGGAGGACCTGCAGAAGTGTCCCTGAACTACGGGAACACTGACTTGAGGCTGATACAACCCGAGCCAGAATACAAGTCTCTTGACATCTCTGAATCGGCTGGGCCATATCTAATAGACATGCAGGTTAGGGATGTACGAGCCAGGCATTGGGAAACAGTACATCTCCAAAACACGGATTCCTCTCGTCCCCGGGAGAATAGGAGAGAGAAGACGAGGGATAAATAATGGATGTCGGTCCTGTGGAGGCGAAGGACGCAGTAGAAGTACACAAAGTAGGAACATCAGCAGTAATCCCTTGAACTGATGCTTATGTCCCATCAATGCCCCATCAGTGACACCTTTATATAGATTCTGGAGCGCCTTTTTGGGACAACACAATATGTTCTCATTTATAATCGTACGTAAGATATTAGTGAAGCAGTACAACATATATTTTGTTCTAAATATTGACTGTGGAAAATTAGAGAGGTATTTCTTTTGCATACTACTAAAAGTTGTAGTTGGTCACCCAAAAATGTGTGGGTCTCCTTCACTAACTATGCGCGTAAACATTTGTGCACAAAACCTGTGTACGAATGCAAAGTTAAATTCGGTCTATTTATATATATATATTGTTTGGGGTCAATAAGATTATTATTATTATAATTTTTTATTTTAAATTAAAGGGTTAGTTTACCCAAAAATGAAATTTCTGTCATTAAGTACACACCCTCATGTCGTTCCAAACCCGTAAGACCTTCTTTCATCTTCGAAACACAAATTAAGATGAAATTGAAGATTTTTTTTTATCCCCCATAGAAAGCAACGCATTACTGTCATTCAAGGTCCAGAAAGGAATTAATGATCGTTAAAATAGTCCATGTGACTACAGTGGTTCAACCTTAATGTTATGAAGCGATGAGAACACTTTTTGAGCGCAAAAACAAAACAAAAATAATGACTTTGTTCAACAATTTCTTCTCTACCCTGTCAGTCTCCTACACAGTTGACGCAGTGAATGCAGTGCATAACATTAAAGGTGCCCTAGAATTTAAAATATAATTTACCTTGGCATAGTTGAATAATAAGAGTTCTGTACATGGAAATGACATACAGTGAGTCTCAAACACCATTGTTTCCTCCTTCATATGTAAATCTCGAGCGTGAAAAACACCACGGAAAAACAGGCAAATCTCAACATAACACCGACTGTGACGCAACAGTCGGGATCATTAATATGTACGTCCCCAACATTTGCATATACCAGCCCATGTTCAAGGCAAGCCAGTATTAACGTCTGGAGCTGCACAGCAGAATCATCAGAAGTTATGCAGGTATTGTGAAGCATGCAAGCAGTGACAATAGCGAAAATGGCATAATAACTGTTCATGATACATGATATCATGATATATTTAGTGATATTTGTAAATTGTCTTTCTAAATGTTTCGTTAGCATGTTGCTTATGTACTGTTAAATGTGGTTAAAGTTACCATCGTTTCTTACTGTATTCACGGAGATCAGAGCCATGTCGTTATTTTAATTTTCAACCCGAAAACGCTTGTAGTCTGTATAATTCATAAATGCATCTGCATTCTTTATAAATCTCTCCAACTGTGTAGCTTTAGCCACGCAGGCAGCATTATCAAACTCATTCAGAATCAAATGTAAACATCCACAATATGCCATACTTACGTGATCTGATATGCTGCATCACAAACAGTTTGTAAAGATCCATTTTGAGAGTTATTGTGAACTTCAGTATTGTTTATGCAAAGTTTAATGGGTCGGGGAGCACGAGCATTTAAAGGTGTACACACACCAAATCAGAGCATTTTTAATCCCACCCCAAAATAGGCATTTAAAACAAGGAATAATAAAAAATCTATGGGGTATTTTGAGCTGAACCTTCACAGACACATTCTGGGGACACCAGAGACTTATATTACATCTTGTGAAATAGTGTTCTAGGGCACCTTTAAGGTTGAACCACTGTGGTTACGTTGACTATTTTAATGATGACTTTACTACTTTTCTGGACCTTGAATGTGGTATTTATGTTGCTTTCTATGGGGGATAAAAAAATTAAAAAAAATCTCTTGGATTTCATCAAAAATATCTTAATTTGTGTTCCGAAGATAAACGAAGGTCTTATGGGTGTGGAACGACATGAGGGTGAGTAATAATGACAGAAATTTCATTTTTGGGTGAACTAACCCTTTAATACTTTTATTCAGCAAGGATGCATTAAATTGAACAAAAGTTACAGTAAAAACATTTATACGTTACAAAAGATTTCCATTTCAAATAGTGCTTTTTTTTTTTTAGCTTTCTATTTATCAAAGACCCTGTTTCCCAGTTTTAAAACATTAAGCAGCACAACTGTTTTCAACTGTTTTCTATCATGTGACACTGAAGACTGAAGTAATGGCTGCTGAAAATTCAGCTTTGCCATAACAGGAATGAATTACAATTGACAAATAATCCTACAATAAGTCTTACTTCTTATTTATTATTATACTTAGGCTGTTTGAAAAGCCCTTATATGGAAATATTGTGGCTGTATAGTATGCTAATGACTAACTTCAGGCATGTTCCCTCAAAGAACAATCTGATGTGAATTCATCAAAATAAAAAATAAAAAATGTGCATGTATAAAGAAAACTCATACACTGTAATTCATGGAGACCCTTATTCATGAAATATGAGCAGAACAAATTTCTGTGTAAACGGCACGTAAAACTGTTGCATGAATGGGTGCATGAATGATTTTCACAGTTATGCTCGCGTTTCATGAACAAGGCCCAATGTGTTGTGCTGGATTACGTCAACCAAGTACATTTCAATCAGAACTATAAAGGCCATCCTTTTATTTTCCAGCATTATTTGCCAGCTAACAGATCTAACACTTAAATGTTACTGCCTTGGAAATCATTTCACGGTAAATGCGACAAGAGGCAGAACAGTGTGTTGCAAAACAATGTAAAGCAGAGGCCTAGTGTCAATGGATGTTTTATTTTTCTCGTGTTAGGTCATAGCGTACATGGAGTATGAAAGCGATGGCGTTCTCGAGCGTTCAATAAACTCATGCCATCTCCACAAGGATCTGACACTTAAAGTTCTGCAGGCACTTAAGAAAAGAATAAACAGAGAGATGGAAAGAGCAAGAAATGAAAAGAAAAACACCTCCCACAAGCTGCTGCATCTGAATGTTTGACGAAGTGCTCTCCCTTTCTCTCGCGCCCGGAACGTTTTACAAAAAAAAGCAACAATAAGAAATGTGAGAAAAAAAAAGTGTTAGGAGAAGGATTCTAGTCATTTACAAAAATAAGTGGTGCTTTAGAGAAAGGCTGAGCGCACTGGGCTTTTTGTCCACTTGCTCTTTTCCCCTTGGGGCTGGGGCCCTAAGCCGGGACCGCTCAGGCCTGAATGAAATCTTTGGAAGCTTCTTAAGCTCTGAATGTGGGTTTTGTTCTTGCTATTCCTCCGCTTGGCTGACAGAAAATAGGTAACTGGATTAGGCCTCAAATTCAGAGTAAAGTGAACTCCCAAAAAAACTTTGTATGCCACCCCCACTATTTCGGCCCCCCGGTTCTCATATCCACCCCTCTTCTTTGGCGTCAGCAGACGTGGGCCGCTGGGGCTGTGATCTGTAAGATCGCGGAGAGATTAGGCAGTGCTGGGGGCTCGCAACCCGAGGGGTGCTAAAAAGTAAGAGTGCTAAAGGCAGTTAAGGGCTCCTTAATGGGGGTAAGGAAGTGTATTAATCAACTCAGCGCTACCAAAGCCTGGAGCTGCCGGGCCCGGCCGGAGCGACGTGCAGGTGGTCTAGTGCTCTACGGGGAGTCAAGGAGGGGAGGAGAGGAGGTTCAGTCGCGTACAATGCCACTATAAAAGATTAAAAACTTTAGGAGAATGGGACTCGCTGTGACCCGCCTCCTACTCTAGGGCCTGAGAGGATGGGTGGAGAGGAGGAGAAAACACACACAAATACAGACACACACACACACTAACGTACCTGGACATCAGTGCGGTAACAGATTCATTAAAAAACAGATCCGAGTAGACTCACATACAGCGATATGTAGCACTGTAATCTGAACGCAATGCCATTAACACTGTAAAACATTACAGCACCATTAAGTTATTTGAACGTATTTCTTCACTTCAACTCCAATTGTCATGACAAGTTTTGGGTTTTGAGTTTATAAGTTTTTAAAAATTAAACAAAGTAATTCATTGTCTTGACTATTTGTGAGTTGAAACAAAGGTTATCTTCAAGTTGAGTTAACTCACATAACTTTTAAGGAAGCAGGTGAAATTTCATTTCTAAGTTTAACCAACTGGAAATGTTTTACAGTGAATGTACTACCAAATAATGATGAATCTGTGTACTAATATGAACTCTTGGAGGGCTTCAGTGTTAGTCATCAAATATGTAAATGTGGGTGTATGATGCTGAATGATTTGTGAGAACAGCATCTTACTGAAAGAAAGCTAAAGAAAACAGCAAGTCACAACCAGGAGGTATTTAAGCTAATTTTAAGGCTTATATTAAAAAATAATTTAAATAATCTAGTTATTTTTTGTAATTAGTGGCTTAACACATCCAAAAAACACTTTACAATTAGGTTCCATTTGCAAACATTAGTTAACTACATTAGTTAACATGAATTAACAAAGAAAAATAATTCTAAAGTGTTTATTAATCTTAGTTAATGTTAATTTTATCATTTACTAACACATTATTAAGTTCTGTTAACATTACTTAATGGACCTGAGTTAACATGAACTAACAATGAACAGTTGTATTTTTATTACACTAATGTAACTGTTTTTATTCACTAATGTAAAATAAATAAATAATGTATTGCTCATAGTTAGTTAATGTTAGTTAATACATTAACTAATGGGACCTTATTAAAAATTTTATCAAAAAATAGTTTGTGAAGTCAGTTTGTCAATGTACATAAAATATCTGTTCAAAAATAAGTGACTAAAAAAACAACATAAATAAGTATAATGGAACACATATGAACAAAGCTATACTTACATTTCTAGATAAATGAATTTGTATTAACTAATTATCTGTTAAGCATATTATTATATTATATTATATACATTTTATGAAACATTGCTATGAGGTTGCTGATGTATTCTGAGAGGTTTCAGGCTTGTTGTATTACTAGCCCATGAGAAAAGAGCCCAAGATTCTTGTGCCTAGAAAGGTCTTGGGTCTACCTATGTTTAATACCTATAGGAATAGGGGATTTGAAAAACATTAAAACAATACAGATTACTATCAACAGTAACAGCAATATTTGCCTTAACAAGCAACTCTAATAATGTTGTAAATGTTATGAAAGTATTTCCGATGTAATGGAAGTCGTTCCAAAGTATCAATATGTTTTTATGCAACTATAATCACTTGGGGGCAGCCGTGGCCTAATGGATAGAGAGTCGGACTTGTAACCCAAAGGTCATGGGTTCGAGTCTCAGGTCTGGTAGGGATCGTCGGTGAGGGGAGTGAATCTCCAGCGCTCTCTCCACCCTCAATACCACGACTGAGGTGAGACCCTTGAGCAAGGGTACCCCAACCTGCTCCCCGTCGCCGCAGCATTGCCCACTGCTCCGGGTGTGTGTTCACAGTGTGTGTGTGTGTTCACTTGGATGGGTTAAATGCAGAGCACAAATTCCGAGTATGGGTCACCATCACATGTCATGTCACTTCACTTAAGTACAACACACATAAACCCTTAACAAACGTACAGGATCTCAAAGTATACAAAGAAAATTAAATCAGAGTGCTGAATCATTATATTTCAGCCACTGACAATGTGCTGCAGGTTATTAGTTATATAAAAACTAAACAAGCCAGCAACACACATAAACTAAAGCCTGAAATTATCTCAATAGAGTTCCTTTAACATTTTCCTGCAATGGTTCAAAACAAAACGGCTTTTCCACCTTGCGTGCATTTCCACTTGGCAACAGTAGTTCAATGCTCCCTACAGGAATTCACAAGCACACATATAAGTCAGAGACACACAGTCATCAGCACACGTCCTTGTGCTGGTGCAGCTCGCGCTGGTCTGAAACTGCATAATGCGGCCTAGAGGAAAGCAGGCAGAAGTCAGAGTGCAGAATACTGCAATGCCATCCAGCAGAACTCATACTGCTAGACTAGAGTTCAGGAGAAGAGAGAGATGCTAAGTCTTCTCATTATATGAATCCCAAACTATCCCAGCTGAAATATTTATTAAGACATTAATATGGGTTCTTCCCTTCCACCTCTTCAGGGTGATGCAGCTCCTCTTGGAGACGTACACACACTTTTTCTCTATCATTTACTCATAAACACACATTGCTGCAAGTGCGCATTAAGATGTCAGCGGAGCCAGGCTCTTATAGATATTGACAGTGAGTTTTTCCATTATACACAGCAGCCTGCAGAGCTTCCTCTATTCACCACACCAACACTGATGAAACGCCTCAGAAATGGACGAGGTGTTGAAATCTCAGATTCACACTCACTGATGGCTATTTCATAGATTTTTTTTTTCTTACTGACTGTGTGTGTGTTAAAAAAAACAACTTCATCTGGGCAACACCACAGAATTCTGCCCTGAGTGTGAATTTATTAAGGAACGATAGGTGTCAGGGTTAGTTTGTGGCTATAAAAAGAGAGTAATTAAGAGAATTTGTTTACAAAGAGAGGGAAAGTGAGAGGTATGACGGTTTTAAAGCTGACTTCATGCTAATAGTGCAGATAATTATACCTCAACGTGCCGAGTGTGTGTGTGTGTGTGAGAAGGTAGCCTCAGAAGTGTGTTGACAGCTCACACACCGCTACTGAGTCAACGACAGTAAATGACAGCACAAGGAGTGTGACGATATGTGACGTGGCCGTCAAATGGTGATAAAACAAAGCGCTAACTTTCGGGAGACAATTTTTCCAATTGATGCTTCCTTCTTTCATCTGGTTGCCTCATGGTTTTGCATTAGAAATTATTTATTTCTTTGATTTAGCATGTATTATCTGTGGTGTGCATAATGTACACTCAAAAATGTGTGTTTGAGAAATTGTGTATATATATATATATATATATCTTCTGAGCATGCTAACAGTTTGACCCAAGATGCCATGAAATTAAATTTGGAGATTTGTGGCTTACAGTCCATGTCTGTTAGCTTTAAGGTCATCTGAATACTAGTGTATTCAAAGTCGGCATGAACATTTTCTAAATGCATGTTATTGATCTCATTGTGAACGATTCATCCATGCAACTCGATGTTCCGTTAAAAACAAAAACTTCATTCTGTTGACCTATGCCAGACTTTTCCAATCATTTAGTCCGCTTAAACCCGTCTCCATTTTTTTGAGAGCAACAGCCGCATCTCAAAATCCAGTCAAGTGTCCTACAATTGTTGTCTTTTTCGATAATCTGTAACACTCAGATGTGCGTCAAAATATGGAAGAAAAGATCTATCATCCTTACAGTTTCATCATGACTTTAAATGTGGACCAAATTCACTTCACAGCAGATATTTATATGTAAAATTTAAGTAATTTTTTTTCTGGGAAAATGGAGCAAATATATTGATGACTCATCCTGTAATGCACAGATTTTAATCCAATCAGATGCTCTCAAGAATCAGAATGCCCTCCCCCTAATGGTTCATGACTGTGATGTAACTACTGCCTATTTAATAAAATTAAGTAAAATAAACTATATAAAATAAAATTAAATAAAATAAAAGGACAAGCACTTCAGTAGGAATTATATCGATAAATAAAAACGGTGCTTATCAAGCAATTTCACTGGATTTTTAAAAGAAAAAAAGAGAAAGCGAGATGAAAAATCTGGATGGTATCCAAACCCTCCACAGCCTCCTGACCGCACATGTGTGGCCCACTCACTCAGCTGCCTAAAACCCCCTCTCACCCTCTAGTTCACCCCATATTCCTTTCTCTCTCTCCATACCCATCATCCTCCCTCAGCCACTCACTCGTATCGGGATGTGCTCCATCTCTCTTTCCTTCTGTGGGTTGCGATACTTCTCATAAAAGTCCTTCTTTTTCTTGCTCTCCCGCTCTTCCTTCCTCTCTCTCTTTTCAGCAGGCTCATCTGAGGCATCCGGGGATGGTTTCTTGGCTGGATCTGGAACCTTCTCCACCTCCAGAGAGTTCTCGTTGGGGTTCAGCACAATCACCCCGTATCCCTCCTGAGAGACAAAACACATACAAATGAATAAACAAATAAACAGGCTCCAGTGCTCTTTCTGATTGTACTTGAGTTGCCAAAACAAACCGGCCCTTCATAATAAAGCAAGGTGTCCGGGGAGATGCATGTATGCCAGCGCTGTGAGTCACGGCATTGTGTGGCATGCAGTAGAGGAGTGAACTATTGGGAGAGGGATTAAAGCTGCTCTCAATGCGAACGGAGGTCAGTGTTGCTTTCATGTGAGCTCAAATTCAGCTTCAGCTAGTGTGGTGACATTCAGAATAAAAAGGAATGAGTTGCATTTAGAAAAAAATAAATCCAGCTTTCCTAATTGATTGTGGAATATAGATACTTAAATGATGAGTTCTGTTATATTTTAACTGTACATATTATTAAAGTTAAAATAGTAATCTGTAATGTGTAATTTAAATTAATCAAAAATTAAACAAACATAAGAGTAAATCATAAGAGTAAAATCGACTTTAAAAACTAGTGAAATTAAATTTTTTCAACGTCACAGAACCAAAAACAACACAATAAGCAGAAACAAAATAAAATACATAACAATGAACACATTTAAAGCCTTTAATACTCAATGGTATCAGTGTCTCAGTGGTAATAAAGTGTCTATTTGGAGAAACAGTCTTTCGCTTGTTCTACTGCACAGTTCTAAATAAATGCACAATGCACGGCCAAACTCCCGCAGAAGAGAATCACCAAATCAAAGTTTCTTCCGGATGGCTTAAAGTGAATTCTGATCCCTTGTGTATGCTAAAAAAAAATGAACGGTGCTTACGCATACAACTTCTTTGACAATAAGATGAACAAATGTTTCAACAACTCAAAGAACTACAAATAAATAAATAAATGTTCACAAAATATTATTTATTATATATCACTTAAATGTATAATTACCTAAAAACTAAACTTGTGCTAAAATATAAATAGTTCTTTCTTTACACATTACTGCTTTTAATCATAAAACATTCATATTAAAATGTATCTAATCAACACAATTTTGAAGCAATGAAACAGAAATCTTCTACATATGACAAACTCATTTTTACCCACCAACATAAGTGCTTCAAACAATTTGCATAGCTGCAACAACAAAGAATCAAAGGTGTAATTTTCAAAACAGCTAATTAAAAATTAAGCTTCTGTCAATAGCAAACAATTATAATTATTTCACATGATGGACTGCAAAGCAAGCATTTCCACATCTAATCAATACAAATAAGCTCACGCCAGCATTTTACTAATATAACTAATAACTAAACTAAAAACACTAATATACGATTATTATGTGCTCATTTACATTTTTAAATACATTTTAAAAACAATTTAATTTGCAGTTAAATATTCAACAAATTAAAACGTATGCATTTTAAACATTCAACACAAAATCCATGCGCTCATTAAATTATAAAACTACAGCTAACGTAATTAATTTCTGCTGAACTCTCAATCATTTTCTCATTAAATAAATGTCTTCTTTTCTTTTCTTTTCTTTTTTTTCTTCCATTCAGACAGCCTGTGGTGAGTAAAAGTAGAGGTGGCGTTTATTGGAGTTAGTCTGAACTGACCAGACGTGGGGTTGAAATTTGTAGTTAGTTGTTTCTGTCTGGCAGGCTGGTGTCATGTAAGTGATGTCGGCCGGCTCTTAAGTGTGGTGTTGTGGTGAGACTGTGTGGTGAGGGAGGCTGAGTGGAGCTCGGTGCCACTGCCCACTGGTGGCAGGTAGGATAAATGACCGAGAAAGAGAAAGAGCGCCTTGATAAGACAAACAAACTCTCTGTAGTCCATTCTTATCTTTTGTTTTGAAATAATAAAGTCTGTAAAGCAGAAGTTATAGAATAAGTTGACTAAACTGAGTTTAGCTTTGAACTTAGGCTCATGCAATGCCACTGGTCTCATATTTATCACATCAATATATCATTTTTCAGCAGTACAGCATGAATTTTAGCATACTTCACCCTTATTATGGAATCTAAAGTGTTAATTTACTCCAACATTGTCCAAAATTAACAGGAGTACTTATATTTGGTAGGTTTTTTTATTTATTTTATTTTATTAAATTATCTTAAAAAAGTTTGAATGGAGTCTGAACACAGTTCAAGCTAAATTCATAAAAGAAAATGAAAGTGAAAAGAAAATACTACTACTTCTACCACTAATATTAATATTAATATAAACAAGCGGAATATATCATTTAATAATACTAAAATAAATGATATAAAATAATCGACTACAATAATTATAATTACTTACAAACATATTAATGCAACTTGATGATGAATTATAGTCTTATCTGGCTCTAGTTACTGACAAATAAAAAGCACTTATGTTGTGTTTAGTATTCAAACTTCGTAATATTGTGCGTCCTGTTATCTGAAAGACTCTAGAGCCTCTCTTTCTCTGTTACGACACATTTGCCATATCCCGGACTCTTCCCATGCCCTCCTGCCCTGGCAAGCACCTCCTCGAGGGGCAAGTGGCGACAGGGTCTGGCCCCTGGGCCAGCGGTCAGCGCAGGTCACCGCAGCCCCTCACTGGGGCTCAGACCCCCATAACCCGCCGCTGGACTGCCTCTTTAGTGCTCTTTTGTCCGGCTGTCTCAGACCAGCCGACTTCTTGCACATAACACAACAATGACTTGATCTCTCCGAGCTGTGACTGACACCGCAGTGACATTCTGGTGAATTCTCTGGGTTTTTTGTGTCAGTGTTGTTTTAATTATATGACAAAACAGCTCACCTTTTAAGAAGCCGATTTAAGATGGGGTGAGGGAATGTATAGAGCTCGAGATTAAAGAACAGAGAGCGTTTCTATGCTGCCAAACAAACGGTACAAAGGATCCATCACCATGAAAACCTTCATGCCACAGCGTATTTGCACATTTACTGATACAAACACAAATCGGACTGTTCGGTTTGATCCGGTTAGGAGCGTAATTGATAAGTACAGCAATAATGCTGTGTCCCCCAAATCACCCCATCTCAAATAAACTCTATTTTAAGTCCGAATGGCTGAAATGAGATGTCGCTAATAATCCTACACCTCTGACGGACAGCTCGGTGTTTTATCTATTTGCGGCCCTTTGTTTGGCTTTGAAGTGAGAGTCTCTCTTTTTTGTTTCTTTTCGTTCTCTGATGAACTAAAGCTTGTATTGCTTTGGGCTCGGCGGTGAGAACAACACTTCACAGATACAAAGCACGCTTGATAGCAGTCAGGAGTGAACGTGTTTGTGCGTGTGTGAGATAACAGCATGTGAAGGAGTATGCACTATATGTATCCATTTGCACAACTGTCGATGAACACTTGGCAGAACAACATGCATTTACAGTACATTCTACAACGAGAGCATGTTAACGTGGTAAACATGCGTGCCTGTGCGATCAAAGCGCGAGGAGGTGAGCTCTCTGTGTTAAAAGCGACGGACAGACTCTCCATTACAGCGCGGCCTTGGCCTGGCCCCCTGTGTCTGCGCGTCCTGTCCTCTGATTGGTTGTCATCTATGGAAATGCCCACGGCTGAGGAGTATAGCCAATCAGAGAGGAAGAGGGATGAAGGACGCCGCATGATGATTGGAGGAGGGAACAGATGATCTGAGGAGGGTCGGCACATATTTACAAACATAAAAAAAACTCAAACGGAGATGGGAATTGAAAAAGAAAAAAAAAAGATTTGATTACAAAAACTAAAAAATTACACCCTTAAGCATATCGAGCAAATGTAATAACCATAATAACATTTGCATAACCCTTACGAATACAGGAATGCACCAACATGCGAGACAAACCGACTGACCGGCAACAGTGTGCCGCTTTCTCTCCCTCCCACATACTGTGAGAGAATCGGTGAGCGGCACTAGCGTGGCTCAGTATTACAGTCTTTCATTATAGGCCAGTATGGTGTGCCCCCTCTAGGTGAATGTAAATCCAGGATACAGTATTATAAACCCGAGCCCTGTGAGGCTGAGATTGAGGCCTGCCTTTCAAGGCCACCTCTACTCCACGCCCCACAGTTCTGGGTGACCTTGTCTGTCAGTGGCACTACATGGGCTTCTTTTCTACCGTGGAAGAGGCCATTATCCTTTTCTCCAAGATACCACACACAAACCTCCTCTCTCTTTTTTTCTCTCCGTGAGATTAAGACCGCTTTCTCCCCCCCAGTTCCTTCTGCTCCTCTATACAAATATACCCAGCCCTGATTGGAGGATACGACACACACACACACAGCACTAGAGCTGGGCAGTAAGATGGTATATAATGTATGCTGTCAGCGGGTAGAGATTTTGCTGTACTGTTTATACAGCGGTATATATTTGCACAGCACATACAATCTTTACATTATTTGAATACAAAATGGAACACCCCCTAAACAAGTTAAGATGAGGAAGAACTTGTTAATTGTGTTGTATGGCATAGCTTAGAATTAAGTATCTGAAATATCCATTTTATAATTAAGGATGCAGTGGTATTCAAATTATGGCTGATACAGATAAGTTGATGAGAATTTCCATGCTATGGACAATAACAGATAAATGCACAGTATTAAAATTCTATTAAAACTCACTATTAAAATCAATATATATTAGTGCTGTCAAATGATTAATCGCGTTTAATCGCATCCAAAATAAAAGTTTGTGTTTACATAAAACATGTGTGCGTACTGTGTATATTTATTATATATATATATATACACACAAACATGCATGTATATTTAACAAAGATATATTATATTTATATATAAAATATTTTATGTAATTTAATGTAAATATTTCTTAAATACATGTATGTGTGTGTATTTATTGATATATACATAAATATACATAGTACACACACATATATTATGTAAACAAACTTTTATTTTGGATGTGATTAATCGTTTGACAGCGTGGGTCAATGACGTGATATGACATGCAAGTATGTAAGGTAGTACAAATAGATCTCTTTTATTGAATCCCAAAGGTTTTAATTATATTTTGCTACATATCAAGGTATTTTAAAGATTTTAAAGTGTCAAAAGGTCATTTGGTTTAACCGTCCAAAGGCCAATACAGCCATTTCATTAGTGATTAAAATATCTTAAAATGTAATAAATGTATATATTTTTTTATTCTGGCATGATTTTTTAACATCATATATCAACATAGTACAAAATAGTATTACAATTTTGTGTAGAAGTTGAGAAAGAATGTCCGGAAAAATGAATTTCATTGATGTCATTCGGAGTAACCAATATAAAGGGACCACTTTGGATCAAGTCATGAGTTCAATATCATGTGACAGGATGTGACATCATTCAGACACCTGCAAAGGACCACATGGTCATGAAGTAAAGTAAGTAACTATCTCTCTCTTAAACAATTTGAAAAATGAATGCTTTCACTTGCTCATACACATATCCCAAAACAGCAGGTCATTCGGTACAACCAATATAAAACATGGAAAATGTTGTAATATTTTAAAAACTTGTGCTTAATATAAAATGTCTGATTGTCTTTTTGCTAGCTAGAAAGCTAACTAGCTAGATATCGGCCTGTTAGCATTGTTTGAAGATATCGTCATTTGGTATAACCAAAAGTGTCATTCGGTAAAACAAAATGTGTCCATCTTGTAAAGACAAAAGCAGTGTTAATTGATTATAAAAACCACATCATTTCATTGTTAACACTTAATAAAACTTCAAAATTAATTATATCTCCATTATGTTTTTTTTGTGTTTGTTTTTTTACACTTTTAAAAACCTTATTTGTCAATGACCCATATCATATGCATACCTTCCTCCCATACACAGCAGGAAATATATGGTCAGGGAATATATGAACTTGCGTCTGCATGCGTTACATTCTTTGGATGGACTTTCAGGGCCTCGTAAAAGTCCATTAAATGACTGTGAAGCATAAGATCTTTGGCGATTTTAAAATCCATACAGTAAATTACTGTGTGTGGAAGTGCGGAAGAGGAAAGACATAAGCCAGGCTTTGAGCGGCACAGCTGACTGAGACGCATGGCTGTGATTAAGCTGTCCCGCTGTTTACAACACTGTAGTTACAGCTCGGGGCTTTGGCTTTATCAAAGAGATGTTGGGAAACCTCGCTCATGATCGAAGACACACGCACACACCCGCACACACACATCTGCTTTCAGTGAGCTGTGCAACCCCTTGAGGGCAAGAGAGACAGGGAAAGAAAGAGGGGAAAGAGAGAGAGACTAAACAAAACAGTGAGAGAGGGAGGGAGAGAGAAAGATAGCAACCAGGGGTGGTGTAGCATTAATCATGGTGCAGGTGGAATTTGTCAGAGCTATCGATTGTGTAAGTAAATGTTACAAAAATCATTTGTCAACTTTTTACAGGAGGGCAACGTGTCAATCGCTCAGAAGGAAGTGACTGTGGCAGAAGGGAAACACCGTTTACTACTACAGAAACAATGCTGACCGACAGACAGACAAACTACTAAATACCAGCAATACTGAGATACAAATACACAATCTTTGACTGTATTGATCTGCTTAAGCACTCAGGGATGAGCCATATATAGAAACAGAGTATAGTATATGTTTAGTAAACACTAAATTATTTTTTACTCTAATATGTGTACAGACACTAACCATAGAACAATTTCAACTAATTTTCTAACTGCATTCTTGGTCTTGGTCTCTATATATTATACACACACACACATAATATTATATATATATATATATATATATATATATATATATTT
>RJVU01053075.1:74448-128408 GCA_003731715.1 Anabarilius grahami
TGTATATATTAATATGTATTTATTAAATTGTAAAATAAATGCAAATAAATAAAAATAAATAATAAAAAACAAACAAATAATTGAATAATCCATCATCTCCAGTTCCACATGTACAGTAATATTGATAGCAGGTGTGGCAATACTGAGGTCCTGAGGTGTGCTCATGATGTGGGGGCGGAGGAATTAATAATTTAGCAATATAGGCATGCCTTTAGCTTCATGATTTATATTTCTATATTGTTTCCCCCCTGCACGCACGTACATTTTTAATGAGGGAGATGGGTGATATAGATCACTGAATGATAGCTGCCCCATGATATCTCTAACTGTTCCATATATAAATGACCATATATTGAAAAGGGAGGAGACAGTAGGGAAGTCCAAGCGAATGTGTAGCTGTGACTCTGTTCCGTAGGGGGTGAGAAGGAAAGGGTGATTGCTTTGACAGGTTAACGGTACTGTACGTGATTAGTGGTTTATTACAAGGCTGCAACCTTATGCACAGATGTCTGACAGCGCTATTAAACATGTATACATTGAAGGTCACAATATAAAAGCTATGATGGCTATTGTCTTGTATGAAGACACTTGCTGAGGCTGTTTTTTTTTTTTAAGTTGAGCCTTTTTAAAACTAGAGAGAAAAAAACATGCAACACATAAAATAATAAAATAAAACAAAATAAAATAAAATAAACTTTGAGCATAACGTGTGTTCAAATTGTGGAGTTCTGTGGGTGGATATCCAAAATCTTTTGAGACACTGGCCTGTTTACAATCAGAATACACATGCTCATAATCAAACTCCATTGGACCAAGCTAACTTAACTTAAGTCTATGCTGATTTAAACAATGTCTAACACTGCAGGCCGCATCAAGGCCATAAAAAGAGCATTAGCACTAAGCCAGACATTTAGCAACTGACCAGAGGCTAAAGGCCTCTTGAGCGGAGCAGCATTCTCAAACTTCATATTCCTGTGTAATCTATCTCTGGCTGAGTATGAATAATGAGTGTCCTACAGGGTATTAATCTTACTGACCACCACTGACTGTGGCCACCCCCTAGGGTCAAGGGTTAAAGTGGAATCCCTTGACCTCTACTTTGTTATTGTGGCCCTGAAGAAGGAGAGCTAAAAAGACGTACTGGTGGTCTCCAAGGTGACACTGATCATTGGATTAAATGAGAATATATTACAGTGAAATATTACTTCCCATGTTGAACGATTTCATCTACAAACGAGGATTACCATATCTATGTATTATCATAGAAAGGAAACATATCTGCTCTGTTCCAAAAGCTAGTGAGCTGCCTACAGAGGATGCATTTTAAAGCACCATAGATGCTCCTGCACAAAAACTGCACCAAAAGGTAACAGAAATGATGCTACTTCCTAAATTCTAAGTCAAATGTTGAGGTGGTATCCTTATCCTTTGCAATAAAGACATCTCCAAATGTATTGCATTGAAAAAAAAAAAGCAAAAACATAAAAATGTCATATTAACTAACTATTACTAACTACTCACTATTAACTACGACTTTTGCCTCAATAAACTCCTAATTACTGCTTATTAATAGTTAGTAAGGTAGTAAGTTTATGTATTGGGTAGGATTAGGTGCTATAGAATATCGTCATGCAGAATAAGGCATTAATATGTGCTTTATAAGTACTAATATATGGTCAATATCCAGCAATATGCATGCTAACAAGCAACTACTTAATAGTGAGAACTGGACCCTAAACTAAAGTGTGTGTGTGTGTATATTATATATATTATTTCTTTATTATTATTATTATTTTATAAAGAGAAAGTACTTGCACTTCAATCAATAGTGAAAAAATACAAATAATATAATAAAAAATAGCAATAAAAATATATGCAACAAATAAAAATTTCATTATTTTACCAGATATGCACAAAAGTTTGGGGTCGGTAAGATTTTTTATATTTGTGAAAGAAGTCTATTTTCACCAAGGGTGTATTTATTTGATCAAAAATACAGTAAATTAATTGTAATATTGTGAATTATTGTTATTATTATTATTATTAATATTATTAACTGTTTTTTATTGTAATTTATTTTAAAAAATTTAATTTATTCCCGTGGAAGTATAGCTGAATTTTCAGCATTACTCAAGTCTTCAGTGTCACATGATACTTCAGAAATCGTTCTAATATGCTGATTTCGTGCTCAAGAAACATTTCTTATCATCAATATTATATCTATCAATATTATAATCAATATTGAAAACTGTAGTGCCGCTTAAAATTTTTGTGGAAACCATGTTACGTTTTTAAGATTTTTTGATGAAGAAAAAAAAAGTCAAAAGAACATCATACTCAAAATTCAAATCATTTTAAATATTCTAAATGTCTTTACACTCACTTTTGACCAATGTAAAAAAATAAATAAAAAACGTTTGAACGGTAGCGAATATGTTCTATGTATATGTTCTATTAGAGTACTGCACTGCTAGCTTAGCAACATACTAACACAAAAAATTTTAAAATTTAATTTTAAAAGTTAAGTTAATTCTTCCATGTGTTTTACGGCATTGGCTACGTTTACATGGACACCTTTCGCTTCAATCTGAATTAATTCATTTCGACTGATGAATCCAAACGTAGTTTTTACAAGAATGCCAAATAAAGTGTTGATGTGCGCGTTAATAATGTCACAAGCTTCTGATCGGATTTAATCTTTTGACATGCGCACATTGCACAAATATACAGAGTTTCCCGCTGTTGTTGCATACTACTAAACATTCTCATTTTCTTTGTTTTAAAAAGCAGACTTAATATTTATTTTACTATTTATTTTATATTTATTAATTATTTATTATTAGCACCCCTTCCAGCACCCAAAACCAGTCGTCTGTGGATGAGAGTCTAAAACAACGACTGGTGGGATGTTGTCCTGCTCCACTTCACAGACGATGAGTGGAAAGAGAATTTTAGAATGCCAGGACACTAATTTATGATACTTTATTCAATGGGAAGAACAGCATCATACGTCATTGCACATGCGCAGTAGTTTCGGTGTCCTCTCAATCGGATTAAAAAAAGGAATAAACCACCCCTTACATTCCGAATGAAATTTTAATCAGATCTGGCCAATTCATTCCGATTGACGTCGTTACATGTGACATTTTTATTCTGATTGTGCTGCGATTCGAATTACAATAGACTTATTAGGGTCCATTAAAACACAACTATTGTTGCCTAAGAAGAGCGCTTCAAATCAGTCACTTATGAGGTTTCATAAAAGTCAGGATGCTACCTTAGAAAAAACACAGCTCAATGGGTTTTGGAACGGAGCTTCTAAAACAAACTTTGGTTGTATAATAAAGATACATATACACTTCACAACTGTCTGCATGACTATGCAGAAAGGGCACAAAGACACAAAAAATAATATTAAAAACTCAAAGAAACTTTTTGAACTTCACCTGTTGGCTGTTTTTTCCTTATTCTTTTTTTTACATATTGCTTACTCATAAATCATAACACTGGGTAATTAATCAAGCTGTCAAAAGAAGACGAAGGAGAACATGTGGAGGTCGAAGGTCATCGCCAGACCAATGGAGGTCAGGGTCACACCACATTCCTCATTATCAAGTTGGGATGAGAGAAGGCCGGAGCAAACAAAAGCTAAGCAGATGGAGAAGGACGAAGGGCGAGAAAAGAAGTGGAAAAAAAGGGAGAAGAAAGGGGAAAATGACAAAGAAAAGTGAAAGAAGCTGTCAGCTGCCTGCAAATGAAGATGGGGAACTGATTCTGAAAGGGAAGGCTGTGGGGAGAGAGAGAAAAGAAGAAACGAGAGAGCAAAAAAAAAGAAAAAAGAATGAGAAAGAAAAAAAGAAAACTACAAGATGTTTCTGCCATATAGACACAAAATAGGGTGGAGAGTGGAGGATTGCCAGCGGTCTCAGAAGCCCCCCATCACACACACGCGGCTGACAGAGACGTGAGGAATCAGTAGTGGCAGATATGATTGTTATCTGCTTGTCTCTGGTCTTCTGAGAGAGAGGATAAAGCGAAGCGATACCTTTCTCTTCAGACAGCAGATCAAGCCTCTAAAGACAGTTAGCAGGTTCAAAAACACAGAGGTCAGTCTTGTTCAATATACAAACCCTACTGCCGCAGATAAGATGAGTGCTTATGATAGCAGCAACAAAGAGGGAAAAAAGATGTAAGGGAACATACAGATGACATTCTGTGGTGATGACTGTGTACATTTCAGAATGAAATAGTGTATTATATGAATAAAGTACAGGGTCTTTATTTAAAGTAACACAAAACGGTACATCAGGCCTAAATCTTGTTAGCAGCTGAATATGTAATTACCCAAACATCTTCATTTCCTCACTGCTAAGCTTTACTGGGAAGCAAAGTAGTACTTAATAGTGTACTTTACGGGGGAAAATTATTTCGACATTTAAGTATACTTCGGTTTTTTTGTATACGAGGGGGTTTGCGTACAGTGCGCGTGGCAAATTTAGTCACCGGAATAGTACGCGGATACTGTACATGCGCCAGCCGATTTTTGTAACCATACTTTGTAGGAGCAGGCTGCACATGCGCACTAAATTTGTTTTGCACTAATAAGTTGTTCCACAAGATGGCAACATTGGCCCCGGGCCGTTGTTTCTCAGTAGAAAACGAAACTAAAGAGACGGAACAACAACAACAAAATACCGGAGACTGCAACAACAACAACATATGCCCGCATTAAAGGATTAGTTCACTTTCAAATTAAAATTTCCTGATAATTTACTCACCCCCATGTCATCCAAGATGTTCATGTCTTTCTTTCTTCAGTCGAAAAGAAATTAAGGTTTTTGATGAAAACATTCCAGGATTTTTCTCCATATAGTGGACTTCAATGGAGCCCAAACGGTTGAAGGTCAAAATTACAGTTTCATTGCAGCTTCAAAGCGTTCTACATGATCCCAGACAAAGAATAAGGGTCTTATCTAGAGAAATCATCACTCATTTTCTTAAAAAAATAAAATAAATAAATAATAATTATATACGTTTTAACAATAAATGCTCATCTTGAACTAGCTCTCTTCTTCTTCTTCTCTATTAGAATTCCGGCAGTGTAGACACTGCTAAGTGTATTACTGCCCTCCACTGGTTAAAGTTTGAACTAACTGTTATGTACTTGCACTAGCATATTGTATATGACAATTTAGTTAAAACTTTGACCTGTGGAAGGCAGTAATACACTTAGCAGTGTCTACACTGCAGGAATTCAAGTAGAGAAGAAGTGAGCTAGTTCAAGATGAGCATTTATGGTTAAAATGTATAAAATGTTTTCCTCAAAAACCTTAATTTCTTTTCGACTGAAGAAAGAAAGACATGAACATCTTGGATGACATGGGGGTGAGTAAATGATCAGGAAATTTTTATTTGAAAGTGAACTAATCCTTTAACAAGCACTTGTGTGAGAGGGTTATGAGATTTCATTTAGTTTCTTTTTCTTATTGGTCATACCTTTTGGAGAAAAATAGTGCAGACACTGGACAAAGATTAAACTTTTTAGAGCGCATGTGTCGAACCGCCTGCATCAAATGGAGTACTTTGAAAGGCTATGGGTCCGACTGTTCACATGCAAAAAAAAAAAAAAAGTATACTTTAAGGCTTTAATCACCATTATGTACTTTTAAACCATCATGACTTCATTTATTTCTTCTGTTAAACACAAGTAGAAATTTTGAATATTGTGCTGGTTGCTCTTTTCAACATAACTGAAATGGTCACTAAAGCTTTGAAGCTTCATAAAGGACACAAAAGCACCACAACAATGGACCTAAAGTCATATGGACCACTTATATGACACTTTACATGGAAAAAAGTGGCCATGATATTCTTCAAAAATGTTTTGTGTTGCACAGAAGAAAATAAGTCACCAAGGGAAACTGAGGTTATTTTGCTGCATATTCTACACTGAATTTATCAGAAAATATGGACAAAATGCTCAATTTTTATGAAAACATAGATGTAACCTCTACCGAAATACTCAGTAAACACTAACATTGTAGTAATACACTGTCTGCAGTGAGCCATGATTCATTTATTCCATAAGTGAAAGAGTCCTATAACAGTGATAAGATAAACTAAGATAAAGCGTATTAAAGAGTAGCACTCTGCTGGTCATGTGACCAACAACATGGCCACCCCCATGAGGCAACCCGCTCCATATAAAATAAAAAGCCTTTTATTAGGCTACTAATATGACTGGCAATGGAGGTTTGTTTTTGGCCTCTAGACAGAGGTTCACATACAGTTTGCTACTTATATTAGCCTAGTCACAATTAAGTGTCCTAGGTTTGACATTTTACCCCATTACCTTTCTATTTGTCTACCAAACTAGCAGGAGATCGCCATTCCGCAAAAGAAACCATCACATATCTTTAAACCAGCTCCCTTCACAGACCCTCTTCACTTACACAACACATATTCATAACTCCGACATCAGTATAAACACACAGAAGGACAAGAACGGCTACCTGGCAAAATGATGCATGGAACGTGAGCTATAGGAAAAAAAAAAAAATCAGCAAAACAATTTAAAAAGTGCATATGCTACGCAACTCCTGATATTACCATCTAATCCCACTCCACCACACGGAAGCTGAATTCTCAGCCGGTTCTCTATCAAAACATCACTCCTGAATGAGACATGGACCACTGCGCAAAATTAGCTGTCACCCTTTCCTCAAAATCTTTGTTAATCTCGTTTCCAGTGTTTGTGGATTTATCAGCACATGCATCAATGTCAGCTCCTTGGTTACTGAGGCGCACTACACGGGAGAAGATATAATTAAAACTGTTTGGGTGCCGAGCGAGGGGAGGGGTGAGGGTGGGCGGGCGGCAATGCAACATTGACGTCTTGTTTGCTTCGTCTTCGTCTCCTTATACCCCTTGAGAGTCGCACAAGCATACAGCCAGCGATAACAAATACACCGGCAGGATGAATTCGCTAGCTCTGACATCTCAGGTCAGCGAGTGGCAGCGGTTTAATGATGGACGTTGGTCCATCCCGTGCTTCGGTCCAGCCTTTAAACATCTATTTAAAAACAAAACTTTCAGTATAGCCGACAAACTGACCGTGGAATGTCTCATTATTGTGCTAGAAGATGTAGCTGAACAAAAAAAAAGCCACATAAAAATAAATAAAAACCCACACCTATAAACAAACATATTGACTACAGAACAACACACTTCAGAGTCCATAGCTTCAAAATAATAGTTTTGTAGTATCTGCAGCATTCACAAATAAGCAGTCCATAGCTACTTAAAAACTGCGCTTCCCACCCAGCATGCACTAACCAGCAACTGTCTCTTTTCTTTCTATTTCTAGTACCTGCCAAAGAGTGCACACATTAACAATTCAAAACCCCCAGTCTTCAGTTTCTGCCGTTGGGACCAGGAGCATGAAATGTCCCAGAGAGTCCTCCCTGAATGTGGCCACAGCAGCACACAGACCCGGGTGGCTCGATGACACCTTGCCAGACAGTCGACATGATCACAAGAGACAGACACTGAAAAATACACTCGTATGTAAAATACATTCAGCTGTGGATGGGGGGAGAAAAAGTTCAGCACACACTGAGACAAGCTCCCCAGAGTCGAACGTGTGCAGGTGAAGTGAGTGTTTGTGAGAGGGAACTAGTTAAGTCGCACTTATACTCTCACAATCATTTCCACAGAAACTCTGCATGTTTAGGTTGTATATGTAGCAAAGAAAGACAAATAATAATAATATTCCAAGTTATGTATAACTTATTCTCACATTTGCTCACAGATATTGTCCAATAGCATAGGGTATTGTGTGAATGTTTTCCAAAAATATAAAGATAAAGCTTCAAAAATCTACAATTATCAGATTCTTATATTCAAACTGTCACTCTCTGTGTCACTTTCCATCATTCAACTCTTCTGTTATGACATCACTTTTGGGGGCAGCAACAAGTGAGTTGGAATGAATGAATGAATGAATGAATGATCCTGTGTCAGCATCACACACGTGTCGTGCTGCTTGCGTGAACAGCATCGGCCAATACTGAGCCGCCGTTCTGACGAAGAAGCTGGAAGCGCTGGACATAAACAGTGTAAGAGAACAACACAGAAGAGAGGACATTGTTGAAAAAAATCTTTTTTGTTTTGTTTTTGCGCACAAAAAGTATTCACGCTGACTATTTTAACAATGTCTTTAGTACCTTTCTGGGCCTTGAAAGTTGTGTTTAAATTGCTGTCCATGTACGAGTCATATACCTATCGGATTTCATCAAAAATATCTTAATTTGTGTTCTGAAGATGAACGATGGTCTTACGGGTGTGGAACGACATGAGGGTGAGTAATTAATGACAGGATTTTCATTTTTGGGTGAACTAACCCTTTAAAGTTATTGAGAAGAAGTGCAACAGACTGGAAGTTCCTTGATGTTAACACAATGTGAAAGTTAAGGGTTAAGGACAAGCCCAAAATAGAGAAATCCTTGCAAATTTGACCTTTCAACACACTTATAAATTAGGAAAAAGTTATTAAAGAGGCAGAATTGTTTCTCTTTAAAATCATACTAGGAGACTAGGAGAAGTCCCGCTAACTCAAGAATGCACTTAACCAGTGAAATGTGAAATATGGACTACTTTTCTAGATGGGTGAACATATTGTTATGCATTACCAACTAAATCTGGTTCCATCACATCCCTTCAGATTTTCCTTCTGTTGATAATGTTAAAAGACTGGATATAACTTCTACTCACACCAGTCTCATGCTAACACATTGTAATTCTTTATTATTCCATTTCCCCCCATTTTAGACAAGTCACATTCACTTTCTGTAGTAATAGACAGCATTGAGTCTCAACATTCCTTTAAGTGTGCACCTTCAACAAAGAGCAGCAGCATCCTCTGCGACGCTTAACCAGTAAGTGAGTTAACAACGTGCACTTGAGGCATCTTTTTCATCCTTAACACTCCTCTTCCTCTTTCAGATCTGAACGCACAGACGCCTCTCTCTCAGTACGGCCAATAATCAATGCCATTTCAGGTCAACCCTCCGCCGAGCCTCTGACCAGACCTCTCGCTTTCATTCCCTGCCGGCTGGGTACGGGAAGGCTCATTAAAAGTTCAGAGTGGCTTACTTGCTGAAGCATTCATCAGCTCTAAATAAACAAGCTCTTTGGAGGGCAGGACAGCTTCTTTGGCTGCAGCAGCTAGACTCTGCAGAGCTTTAATTAAATTGGCAGGCCAGGCAGTGGCAGAGCGGGAGGCCACACAGAGGCCGTCGCACGAGGGCAGGCGCTGCGATCTTTGGCCGGCCGAGGCCCTAAGATCTCTCGCTCGCCGACAGAGACACCAGGAATCTCTCTTTTCCTGTCTCCGTCCATCTCTCGGTGATGAAGGAGGACAGAGCTTTAAGTGTACGTCGCCGGCGTGGTGGGTCACTTATTCCCCTCTTCATTAGCGAGAAAATGGACTCTCGTAAACGCTTGTTAAAATCCCTACCTACACTCCCCCGGTTAATGCCGGCCATCCATTTGTGTCCGTTTTAGCCGCCTGACAACGCTTTACGAGAAGATTAATTGTCCTGTGTCAGGCGACGACCAGCCCCTGTCTCTCTCTCATTTCCTTTCTTCTCGGCCACAGATGCAATAATGGAGCCCATCTTTGTCGTAACAGTGTGATTAGCTCCCAAGAAAAAAAATTATAAAAAGGAGGGTGAAAGAATAGGTGAAAAGAAGAGAGGGACAATAGGGGGAAAAAAAGAAACACTGCCCTTCACAACTTTATACAAATGTAGATTGGGACCCGTGAATCCAAAACACTTGGTGACAAAGTGGGGTTATTAATTAATTAAGGGGGGGTGAGAGAACCTAATGAATCGCTTTTTAATATCGACCATTTATTTATTTATTTTACTCAAGCGACACATTATTTCCCCATTTGTCGAGAGAAGTGACGGACCCTCTGTGCGTTTCGTCATCTCGGGCCCTCTGGCCATCCCTCTTGCTTATAGAAGTGACAATGCAAAGTGCCCGTCTCACTCCCTGAGCCGAAGATAATGGCTGCTCATTACCTGGCCATTCCCAGACACGGCCGCGCTCCGAAGCGATGAAACGCAAGCCTCGCATGGTCTTTCAGAAGCAGGGGAGTTGCCCATGAGAGTTTGATTGAGGACAAAATACCCCTCTTTTATTCTTGTCTATTTCTCCACTCTTTCTTTCCCAGCCTGATTACTCCGAGGGAAGCCCGACTCGCAGGCAATCCCCTTTTCCAGCACGTCCCCCCGCCACCCCCGAACAAAAAGAAAAAACGAGCGAGAGGGCCACTGAAGGAGGAAGGAGGGGGGCCGCTGGGTGACTGGGTGCTGTCTCATTAAAAGCTGGCGATTGTCTAATTGTCTCAAGCGGACCTCCGAGAGACTAGTATATTATACTCATCGCAATTAACCAAACAAAAGAGTTTAACCGCCCAAGCACTGAGGCCTAGGCAGAAACACGAAAGAGAAGAAGAAGGTATTCCGCCACGGCTGCGAAACGAGGGGAGGGGTCCAATTTGGGTCTTCGGATGGGAGGGGGACGTGGCCCCGATTGGCCAGATGTCTTGAGAAGACGGCTATGAGGAGCGGCCAGCCCGCAGAGAATGGGCGGGGGGCCGGTTCTCGCTCGGCCCGCGAGCATGTGCTCATTTGCGGCACACCTTTGTGTCGGACCTGTCTGTTTACAGCTCAGGCATGGGCCTAAACACTCCCAGCCTCCATTCACACCACTCGCCTTTCAGCCCTCACAGAAGCAGCCCCTTAAACCCACTTCACTACCATTTTCCCTCTCTCTCCCATCTCCTTTTTGTCCTCTCTTCCATTACATCAAACGCAGGAACAAAGGGCGCAGAACAGAAACCTCGGCCGCAGAATAGACCCATCACAAATATTAATTTGAAAAGGTGTTGAAGTGCAGAATCTACTTTTATGCACAAGGACAACTTGGGATCTCTTTTTTCCCTCGTACCCCCCACCCTCCTGCTCTCTTCTTCAGCGGGGGGATTCTTTATGAGCTGCAATGAGCTTGGTTTTCAGCTGCGAAAGAAGAGGCAAAGAGGCTGGGAGTGCAATTATCCATCAGCAAAGGCTTCGGATTCAGACGGGCTAAAGACTCCACACTGGCCATTATGAGAGAGGGAGCGGTGAGGCTGCATTCACTCCTGCACATCTATTAAAGAGCAGGACAGACGCACTCACACACACGATCACACATACAAACTCACTATTGGGCATGCAATCATTTGACAAAAAGCAAAGAGACAAATTACTACAATACTAATGCCTAACCAAATATAAGCTGTATAATATTTTTCTATTAAAATATCTAAATGTCCTCATTACAAGATGCATTTACCTGAGAACCGAGACTGTGTAAGATACTAAGACATGTTTTCAGATATTGTATCTCGAATGAAGTTTTCTTACTCCACTGGCAAATTGGGGAATACTTTACAAGTCACATCTATTTATATAGTGTTTATACAATACAGATTGTTTTAAAGCAGCTTCACAGAATCAAACCTGAAAATAACAGTATTAATGTTGAAAAGTTCTTCGATTATGAAACAAATACAATTTCAACTGTAAAGCAGATCTAAAATGACACTAGTGTCATTATTCAGCACTATTTACAATTAGGTTCAATTCATTAACATTACAACTCAATTTTAAAAATGAATTTGTACTCGATATGTAAAGATTGTCTAGATTAATAAATTACGTAAAATTATTCTTCATTCTTAGCTCATGATACCTAATTGAACTTTTATTATCATTATTATTTATTTTAAGTATAAACCTCACAAAGTTAGAATAAAAAAAAAAAATCAAGTCTTGATATCCAATGCAGTTTTAAGGATGTTTTAACTTATGGATTACTGAAACTCTTAGACAACCAGTAAAGAGTGTAGTACTGTTATGATACTTTTAGATTAGTTTTATGCTGCTTTTGCATGTTTTTTGAAGCTTGAAAGCTATAGATGTTGTAAAGAAACAATTTGGAACAGTATGAGGGAGAGTAATGATGACCGAAATGTATTTTAGGTGAACTATCCCTTAAAGAGTCAGAATTATCCATTTATATGTATATAACTTTTATCCAGTCTGGTGCAATGGATAAGGACAATACTGATGAACCAACTCCTCCATCTTTGTGTTAGATGTTGTGTCTGGGTGTTTGATGTGTGACTGTTTAAACTGGCAGAGGGTGAGAGAGACAGAGTTGAAAAGTTGAACTTCCTGTGAGAATTTTGCCAGTTGTGGAGCTCATCCTCTCAGGGTCAGGCTAGCTTGTTACCCAAAGAGGATTTTCTCAAGGAAGGGAAAAAGGCTGGTCAGTATAATCATCAATGCTGATTATAGCCAAGTCTCTTTTTTCCCGCTTGCTTAAAAGCATTACAAATGCAACAAAAGAGTTTAACACTATTATCTTTACACATCCTTCCGCTAAAGCACTATTTTAATGAATCTGACAACAAAAACACAAAATTTCACAAAGATCAACCCAATAAATGTACTAGTGCTCAGAATCCATCTACACAGGCACTCCTTTAGCTCAAACACAAGACGATGCATCGAGAAACAGGCTAATTTTCGTATCATCTAGATCCTGCTCTCTAATGCTGTAAACGTGGAGTGAGTGGGGCTCCAGATTTGTGATCGAAAACAGAACTGCCACAGCTAAGATCAAACCATCTCTCAGCATGTTGGCGGCCCCAATGGCTGGGGCCCCTCCACAGGACCCAACCTCCAAGCACTGATCTCTGGGGCACGACAAAATAGCCAGCAGGGATCTCCATCTTATTCAAAGCATTAACCATCCTTCTATCCCTCCCTCTCTTCTTTTCAAACACATATACACATACAATTACTGGTAATCTGCTTAGGCCGGTAGACAGGGGTGGGTTTGCTAACATTTGCGGCAAACAGTTCTTTTTGAAGAGAAGCGAAAAGAAGGAAAGGCGGTTGAGGTCTCCAGGTGTCCGGTAATAGTCCGTAGAATTGGTTATTATTTGCCTCAGCCGCACGCTAAGACTTAAATATTTCACACACTATTTTTTTCGGTGTCCAGAGAGGCCGAAATAAGAGGGAGAAAAAAGGAAACACAGAAAGCAAAACTATCACTGCCTTCAGGATTCATCAAAGAGCAGAATGATGTGAGAGACAAAGGAAAAATGAAATATAGATTCTTTTTTTTTTTTCTTCTAAAAGCTCATTCCACTTCTCATTTCAGTGGCTACACGTTACAAGTCTTGATTCTTTCTCAATTCTATATATAAAAAGTTACTTCCTTCAAGAAAGGATTATATTGCTAGATGGGGAATTCCAAATATCTCTTGTATTGTACAGTAGCGTCCAGCTATGTTTATACAACACCACCTTTTCCAACATACGCTATCATTTAAAAGTTTGGGTCGGCAAGGCTTTTTAATTTTTTTTTACCTCCTTCAGAAAAGTTATTTTTGTTTTGTTTTTGCACACAAAAAGTATTCTCGTCGCTTCATAATATTAAGGCTGAACCACTGTAGTCACGTTGACTATTTAACAATGTTTTTACTACTTCTCTGGACCTTGAATGTGGTAATTTCATTACTTTCTATGGGTAATCTCTCGGATTTCATCAAAAATATCTTAATTTGTGTTCCGAAGATGAACAAAGGTCTTGCGGGTTTGGAACGACATGAGGGTGAGTAATTAATGACAGAAATTTCATTTTTTGGGTGAACTAACCCTTTAAACGGTATATATTCTAAACATGACTTTACAGGCCTAAATCATGAATGTAAACAAGCAGTTGTAGCCCAACTTATGTGCTCACATCTGTCAAAATGTTTGGGTACGAGCATGTATATCTTTACCAATAACTGTATACATATGCAATTTATGGTTGTAAAATACACTTGTATTTGCTCTTAATGTTCAACTGGCCTTCAGCTGACTAGTAGCACCCTGGTAATTTGAGAACCCTGGTTTAAAAGCAAAAATGTGCAGCATGTAAACAGAACGTATTCAATCATACAAACACAAATGTGTGCTATTGGAGCTGTATAGTCTAAATCATTCTTTTAGAACTGGGACTAATGTTTTAGGTGGATAAACTTCCTGTGGGTGGAGTTTGCAAAGTATGTTCCTTTCTGGTATCCCAGCACATATCATATGGAAATTACTGCATTTAGCAGCTTTAAATGGTCATGGTAGGGTTGAAAAACATGATACAATTTTCCATAAGGTTTGTAAGCAATTTTATCACACCAGTCTCATATTAGCGTCTTATTCCAGTCATTGTGTATTTGAACATTTATTTAGATACAATGTCTTGCCTCCAGACTTATACTCTAAGTGCTTAACTGAATTAAATGAATAAACTAAAAAATTAATTCATTTTTATTATGTTTATAAGTTGTGTTAATATGACACATTTGCAGACAGTTGCTGGACAATCATGATGCTGTTTTTATTGTATACATTGGGCTTAGATGATAACTGCATGCAACTGATGGATTAACAAAACAAAAAAAATCAGCGCACCATCTATCCATCCTGTTCCCAAACAAGCTGACGTCATTTTATTTCAGAGGTCTTCTCAAAAGCTGGAGCACTAACACTCTACAATCTCCTTTAGATCTGAGCAAACATGGCCGAAGCGCTGCTTACTTATGCAGTCATTTATCTTTTCATCACAGTCAGCTTACCAGCTCTTTAGTGCCTTAACATGGTCCTGCTCTCAGGGACAGCCACACAGGGTGAAATCCTAACAAGGGCTAATGCCACCACAACAGCCACAGAGAGGAGAAAAAAGGGTGCACAATAAGAAAGAGAAATGGAAGGAATGAATAAAAACGGTGAAAGGAGAAGACAGTGGAAGCAAATGACCACAGACACACTCAGGCCCAACCCAGGTCCTAATGAATAAAAATGAAGATCTTGTCAAATGATGAAGTGACAGGTTAATTTGCAGCCCTAAGATACAATGTGAACAAGCAGTAGGAGAGAGAGTGTGTGAGGAAAAAAAAGAAACGGAGGGAGGGAGGGCAGAAAAAAAAGAAACACAGAGATAGAGCTGCCCCTGTAAAAGAGAATACTGCCACCTATCTGTAGAGCTCGGCACAGCACAAGGTCTCTCACAATAACAGAGGCAATCCCGGTTTAGATGCAAACATGCAGGGAAAACAGAAAAGAGAAAAAAAGAGATGGGGGGGAAGGCCCACCAAAAATCAGACAAGTGGAACTGATGATAAAAGCAGGAAGAAGATTAGATGCAGACAGTTGCGTTTGAGCTGTAACAAACCCCCCAAAAAAAAAAAAAATTACAGGCAGGCTCACAAAGAGGCAGCGCTATCAAACGCTCGCGAGGTGCCTGGAGCTAACGTCTGCTCTTCTGCCAGCTCTCTGTGCCTTGAATGTGCTGACTGGCCCCTGGTACCCTTCGCTCTGACATTAAGATCTGCACACAGACTGGCTCAGATAACAGCCCACATACCTTCTGGGCCAGCATGCACTGCAGTTTTGATCAGAGAGATGGGCGAGCGGGAATTATAGCTGGTTTCTTTTGTCCTTCCGGTGTCTGTGCATTAAATTAATACAGAGGTTCTAAAACTGGTTTTCTTCAGGTTTCTTATTGGGCATCAAATGGTGACAACACCAAAATTGTGTTGGGTTACCATTGATGTCCACTGAAGAGGAAGAAAAAAGAAAAAGAAAAATCACCAAAGTGATAAATAAACCAAAAACCTGTGAATATTTCTATGAGCTGAAAAAGCTCAAAAATATGCTGTGTAGAATTTGATTGGATACGCAACCTATAACATCAGCACCAAAGGATATGGGATAAAGCAAGAAAAAGATAAAGCATTGTCTCCTACCTATTAAGGGTTGATAGGCCTGTTTATGTCTAACTCTATGGTCAGCTATATATTATTCTGTTCTTTTGAATTTTTTATTCATCAAAGAATCCTGATATAAACAATTTTCATGGTTTTCACAAAGATATTAAGCAGCACAACCATTTTCAACATTGATAATAATGATAAATGTTTCTTGAGCAAATAAATCAGATTTCTGAAGGATCATGTGACACTGAAGACTGGAGTAATGATGCTGAAAATTCAGTGCTGCCATCACAAGAATAAATCTATTTCATAAAGATATTAAAATAGAAAACAGTTCTTTTAAATTGTAATATTATTTCACAATATTAGCATTTTTACTAGTATCAGATAAAATCAGTCATGGTGAACATAAGAGACTTCTTTAAAAAAAAATGAACAAGTCTTGGTCTATGGTTTTGATAAAACTTAAACCTAAACATTTACCTAAAACTGTGGAATTTGTGACAATATTCGCCCTTATATTGTCTGAGTGATTTTGTAGACCACAAATCAAGTCAAAATAACACTAGAAACAACTAGAGAGGGTTCAGTATAGTAATACTGCACTGTCCAGTATAATTGTACTGCACTCATAAATGTGGAAAATATCTTATGTGCCTAC
This sequence comes from Anabarilius grahami, assembly GCA_003731715.1. Taxonomy (NCBI): domain Eukaryota; kingdom Metazoa; phylum Chordata; class Actinopteri; order Cypriniformes; family Xenocyprididae; genus Anabarilius; species Anabarilius grahami. Next base: position 90,990 of record RJVU01053075.1, read on the forward strand.
ATACCGAAACACACAGCAAAGTGTATAAATAACACATTTATATTAAAAAAAAAAAAAAAGAAAAAAAAAAATACTCGCTATACCAGGAGAATAAAATCATAACCTAACTTTAAATAAGTCAACCAATTTAAGATAGTCCCTTTCATCTGACAATAGCACAGTAGCTCCTAACTTATTCAAAAGGACCTTGATGTTTTTGGACCGCGTCATTAACTTTATTTAAAGAACAGATGAGCTTAGACCAAAGGAAACAGATGCTTTTATATTCTAAGCAGGGCTCAGAAAACATCCACCCAAACATCATCTATCTCACAGTTACAGATATAAAACATGAAGGTAAACTCTAGGAAGGGAAAGGAAGTGCTATTTCAAATCAGCTGAGGAAGTGCTTTAAAACAGTGTTTCCCATTTTTTTGTTTGTTTGTTTGTTTGTTTGTTTTATGCACACCCCAAAATCAATATCCCTTCATCAAAACCAAACCAGAAATGTGATACTTTGAATCATATATTATACTGGACATAATTTAAAATTATTGGTTACACTTCGTTTTGATAGTCCGCTTCAGACATTCTAACTATTACTAACTTTGCAACTATGTCAACTACTTTTTAATTAATTTGCAACTACATGTCAACTAACTCCATTAGAGTATTAGTAGACTGTTAGGTTAGGGTTAGGTGTTAGGGTTCGGAATAATAGAATAAGCTGACATGTACTTGCAAAGTTACTTAAAGTCAGTAGAATATCTGTTGGGGGACAATCAAAATAAAGTGTTAGCTGATATTAAGCAGACAGTCTGCTAATACTCTAATGAGAGTTAGTTGACATGTAGTTGCAAAGTTACTTATCCTTAAGTTACTTAGTTAAGTAGAATGTCTACAGTGGACCCCCGAAATAAAGTGTTACCAAATAATTAAAGTCACTTCAATGACAAAAAGACTCACCACAGATATTTAATTATGGCATGAGTGTCATTTGAACAAATTTATAAAACTCGCACACATTTTTTATTCATTAAAAATAATTTAAAAATCATGATATGAATTCTGATTGTTTATATTGGTTGTCTGTTTTATAGGTTACATAAAACACAAATGTAAAACTAAAAAAAAAAAGTAAAAGCAAATCTTTCCACAGAACCCTAGTTGGTAATCTCTTTAAAACATGTTTTTAACCGTCTTTTCTGTAGATTTACCCCCAAACTCAGTACGGACATTTGAAAACTTTGCAGGTTTCATCTGAGGCTGTCGATAACTGATTGGTAAATGCATGTAGATGCGACACTTGATGGATGGCATTTGAAAACAAAAGCGAATGCCAGAAGAAACAGAAATGCCAAGGCAGTGGGGTTCATTTCTGGGAGACCACAGGGGCTTTATGGAGGCTTTATGATTAAGCTGGCTGACAACACACAGAGAACGGACATTCTTTCAGCTAGCATCCGCGCTGAGATACCAGAGTAAACAGGTCTTAATCACCCCACAAGCACTGAATTTAAACACCACATACACAGCAAGCAGCTCCCTAAACCTACCACTGCAATTTCCATCTCAATGTAACCAACAACTGAAACCCAATCCACACCTGAACAGGATACCATACACCCTTTTGTCTATAAAAAAGCTTCATAATTTCACTAAGATTTAAGATAGAAAAAGTTTAAAGTAGGTTACTTTAAGTATACCATCACTGTTAAAAAATAAATTGTGGAAATGAAGGAAAAAATTAAAATAAAAAATAAAAAATCAAATCAATGCAACCTGATGCATTTTTTAGGTTCTCTCAACTATTGTGTTAAAGAGATAGTTCGCCCCAAAATAAAAATTCTGTCATTAATTACTCACAAACCCACAAAATTGGAACACAAATGAAGATCTTTTTGATGAAATTGTCCGTCCCTTTATAGGCAGCTACGCAACTCAAACTTTGACGCTTCAAAAAGTTCATAAAGAGATCATAAAACTAATCCATATGAATTGAGTGGTTTAGTCCAAATTTTCTGAAGAGACAGATTTAATTTAGGCTTTTATTTACATATAAACATTGATCAACAAACATAAACAGAAGCTCAACCGAACCAAGAACAAACCTCTTCCAGAAGCTCAAATGTGCTGTGTAACACACAAGAATAAACCTCACTGGTTCTCGCACGCATCAAAACATGCTTGAGCTTCCGTTTACCTCAACTGATGTGTGAATTGATGAATGTTTATATGAATATAAGCCTAAATTCAATCTGTTCACCATATAAAGAGATTGTGTAAAATTTGGACTAAACCGCTCAATTCATATGGATTTGTTTTACAATCTCTTTATGAACTTTTTGAAGTGTCAAAATGTCAGTTGCGTAGCTGTCTATGGAGGGACAAAAATCGCTCAGATTTCATCAAAAAGATCTTCATTTGTGTTCCGAAGATAAGTCTTACGGATGTGGAACGACATGGGGGTGAGTAATTAATGACAGAATTTTTGGGAGAACTAACCCTTTTAACAGAATTTGTTTGTTCACTAAATGTAAAAAGTCGAATTTAGTGAATAAATACATAAATAAACATACACACCTTGGGTTTCCATGTTTTATGGGTACTTTCCATAGACATAATGATACTGCACAAACTGTATATTCTAACACATAACCCTACCCGTACCCATCACAGAAAACTTTCTGCAATTTTACATTTTCCAAAAAAAAAAAATAATAATAATAATTTACTATGTTTTATAAGCTGTTTTCCTCATGGGTAACAAATATGTCACAATATGGACAATATGTAGTTTTTTGTTTTTTTTACAGTAATGGTACTACTGTAGATGATTACCATATTCATATACCTTGGTATTTACATGGTACTTAAATAAACTTACCACTGAATTACCACTGTCTTGTACTTTTTGATACTTTGCTGTATGTCCAAATTAAAAAGAAAGCAAAGATGAAGAAAAACAGTTATTTGGTCATGTTTGGCTTTATTCTGAGAAGAAAAAGCTTGCAGGCCAGATGAGCCTGGACAGCGTTCACTGATAAAACAGCCCACTTGCATCACAGGCCAAATCTGCTGAAGTCAGGAAAAAAAAAAAAAAAAAAAACTTTGGCTTTTTTCTCATTCATCCTGAAGTGCTCATGTTTCTTTCATCTAGAGCAGATGAAAGCACCAGTCATCTTTATGTGGGCATCTTAATGTGCTGTTTAAAGCCTAAAGATGTCAATGACTGAGATCACTGAACTCACCACATCCAAACGTGTCACCCGTTTCAATCAGGACAGAGAAAGAGAGACACACTGCAGGGTCACTGGTGGGATGCAGAGTGCTACAGATGTAAACCTAACGAAAGCATTTACTAAAGATGAGGGTGGAAATCAATACAATATAGTGCTGTGATATTCCTTCACAACACTGAATCAATACACTAATTAGCATTGAAATAATAATAATAATAATAATAATAATAATGATGATATAGCAAATGCTTTGATATTTACCAAAAAAAGCCAATGCCACTAAAGGGAGCAGAGATGTACTGTATCTCTATCAGTTGTAAAGACACAAAAATACAAAAACGTGCATTCAAAATGTGGTTTTGTTTTTTAAGAGCTTAGTAAGAAACATGCAATGCAGTTTGTAAGCATATAATTAAAGAGGACCTATAATGCCCCTTTTACAAGATGTAATATAAGTCTCTGGTGTCCCCAGAATGTGTCTGTGAAGTTTCAGCTCAAAATACCCCAAAGATCATTTATTATAGCTTGTCAAATCTGCCTCTATTTGGGGTGTGAGCAAAAACACGCCATTTTTGTGTGTCCCTTTAAATGCAAATGAGCTGCTGCTCCCGGCCTGCTTTCCAAAAGAGGGCGGAGCTTTAACAGCTAGTGCTTTGGGTGCTCAACAACAACAAAGCTGGAGAATCTCACGCACCCAAAATGACGATTGTCAGTGATGGTGTTTAGCCTTACAATGTTCAAATTGGAGTCGGACATTGATGGAGAGACTCGGGAAGAAGTTACAACTTCTAGAATGCAACTGGACATTTCTAAATGGTTAGTGGATACATTTATGTAATTGCTGTGGAGTTGATTCAACTCATCGACTAGCATGTGCCATCATGTTAATATGCTGTGCAAATCCAGTGTTGAATTGACCCTCGTTTGTGAAGCAGTCAGGCGTAAAATGACAGCATGGTAACAACACTCTACTACAACAACTCTTCCTCTTCTCTAAAGCAGCCCAACATGACCTCGCCCCCTTTGTTGCGTGTTCTCGGGGCCAGGTTTATGTAAATTTTAGGGTTAGTGATGTCACTAACCCGGGAAGAAGCTCGTTGTAGTCCCTAGCAGTCGGTTGTTGTTGTCTTTAAACAGCAAATTCTTTAAAAGAAAATATCTCTCTTTGCATTGAACTTTGAGCGTCGTAACTTAGCAGATGTTGTTTATGCTCTAACACAGTGGTTCCCAAACTGGGGTACGCGTACCCCTGGGGGTACGTGAGGTGACAAAAGGGGGTACGCGAACAAAATGCTGAGTAGTTCATTTAATTCTACCTTAAAATAATATTTAAATCGAGCATGTATTTCTAACTGCCAAAATGTCGTAAATCCAGTACATTTAATCAAATTACCTCATCATTTGCAGTCAAAAACAAGCAGCATGCATATGATAGATTGCGTGCCGAGTGTTGCCTTAAATCGCGCTAAATTACTGCCGTTCTCGACAATGCATCTTTGTAAAAGTGTGGATTTAGCACTTACTCGCATGAAGAACAAATATAGACGCAGATAATGGATTAATTTCGATTTAAGACTCGAAATTTCTCAGATTCAAAAACACCTTGTGTGAGTTCTTGTATTTAATGATGATAACGAGCAAAAATGCAATTGTTCCCAAATATCCACATGACTGCAAACGTGATATTATTATACAACAGGTCAAAAAACATAAAACTTACATTTTAAACACAGTACTGTCAGTATTTACTTTATTTTACAATGAAATGATAGTTCTAACGAAAACCACAGCAGAACTACAACACACGTCTGTGTTTCACAAACAATTCTGCGGCTTTGAACGAATCGTAAGAGTCAATGATTCAATGATTCATTCACAGCCACTTGCTTCGTTACTGAATGAATGATTCAATGACTCACTCATAAAAACAGTGACTTGCTGCCACCTACTGGCGGTTTCAGTTTAATATTTAAAAGTGTTACTTAGTTTTACCATCATTGCATATTTCTCTATTGATTTAAAAAAAAAAAAACATTATAAAATAAATAAAGTAATTCATAAAGGTAAAAAAAAAAAAAGGTAAAAAAAAATGCACTGGAAAATCAATTTAGGTACCAAATATTGTCCCTTAATGGTAAAGGTGTGACTGCAGTCGAAGTGGAAGAAAAGGGTACGCAGAAGGATGGTAATCCCTTCAGGGGGTACTCCAAGCTAAAAAGTTTGGGAACCACTGCTCTAACAGTAACATTACACATTAAAGGCGCTCTAAGCGATCCTGGGTGGAGTAACTTCATGTTGACGTTCGAAGTGTTGTCAAACAAAACAGAGACTAGCTAGACCCTCCCTCCTCCTCCTCCTGCCCCTCCCCTCCGTGCTTCCTGAAACAGTCATGAACGCGCATTTCAAATGTAAGTAGCTTGCGTATTGACGCTGCTTGTCGGTTATTGGCTGGAGCATGTTTAATATGTTTCGTGGTCCAGGCTGCACCAGTTTGTTTTTGTTGCCGTTTTCGGAGCTTGTGGCGACTACAGAGACCGCTTTTTTTACAGTGTGTTCAGGGGACAGGCAGCTAGCGGATAGTGAGTTGATGTTTGCTGTATGTGACAAAAAAATGTTTGGCCTAAAAACGCGTGAGATCGCTTAGAGCGCCTTTAACTAAAGTTAAAAAAGTGAAATCATAATCAACCACCCCTGTAATATAATATAATATAATATACGTTGCAATAATTAACTGAAACAAATCACAACACTTAAAAAGCATCACAATATCTACAATAATGGTGAAAGTATTACAATGATATTGTATTTATAGGAGACCTAGCAAATCCCACTCCTAATCTTTATGCATACTCATATAATAAACACAGTATGTAGGTTATTGCAGGCTCTCTGCACACTCTCTGCATTACAAATGCAATGCAAGGCTGTGCAGAGAGCACGTAAATACTTAACTAATGAGAAACATGTTAAAAGACATTAATATATAACAGAGAGCAAGAGAGGAGATGAGCATTCAACCATGAGTGCACACAGGGACAATAACTGATCCATGAGAAAAATCTAAAGACTCAAAAATACAGCTGCAGTCTATGTTCTCCCTCCCTCTACCTCACACTCACTCTTCCCCTCTTCCAATGCACTAGGGATGTATAGGCTTTTTAATTGATGGAGTATTACTAGAGCTTGTGCTTTGATCTCAGGCTGTGGAGAGAAAGGCGTGTTGTTCGCGGTGGTCTCCCATCATACCTTGGAATGATCACAGGCTGCTCTCCATCGGTTGCCTTCCTGGGACCCACATCAGCTGTTTTCCTACAGCCAGCTGACAACTTTATTAGGCTCAGAAAATCACTCGCAAATGGCACGCTGGCGTGCTGCTCTGCGAACAGACACACAAAGACGTACAGCTATACGCAAAGCCGAGAGCCCAAATGTGCTGTTATCAATGGCTGAAGAAAGGAAATGTTCCACGGACTGAGGGATTTTAAAAACACACACTTGTTGCCCTTTATTTCTTAAAATGTTCTTTCTTTTTCACCCTTCAATGGTTTTGTCAATCCCATGGTGCAGGCAAATATTTCCCAGCCGCTAGTCTAGAAAGCTCAATAATGTGCTTGTGGAGGATGAGACATTTCATGTTACATTGAATTCAGGGCTCTGTTTTTTTCCTGTGGGTCGGCAGCAAAGTCAATCAAGCATTGATTTTTCGAGTGTATAGCTTTATTATCAAAGGATTAATTGATTAATTTTTTCACTACCAATCCTTCAGGGTTATTTTTTTCCTTTCACCAGCTCTCACGCTTTATCATAATCTGTTTGTTTTAGCACCTGCTGTAAAAGAATCCCAGAATCCCAAAAATACACATTCGCACACGCTAAAGATTACAAAACAAACATACTCAGACAAACCGCCTGTGCCTCTCGTTTGCCAAAGGAAGATGTTAAGTTAGTATGCGCATGCGTCGTGCTCTGCAACACTTTCCAGCCCAAACAAAAGCCACTGTACCACTGTTCAGGCTTTAATTCCCCTGGATCAAAATGTTAATTAAATCTTAAGGACGGGGTTTAAGAGATTCAGAGACAAGTGAACAAAATGTGATACATGAATGCATGAGAATGCATGTCAGAGAGATATAGTAAGAAAAGTCAGTGGAATTCTATACACAAGTGGTTAATGCACTGTATGAACAATAACTGCAAATTATATATGGTACCAACTGTTGTCAGATGTCAAGGGACATTTGTTTATTCAGTCATCCAATAAATAAATATATCCCACTTTATATTAGGTGTCTTTAATTACTATATTAATTATATTTGAATAAAGGATGAAGATGTAAATTTTCCTAGGTCGGACATCACTTTTGTCCACTACTGTATATGTATGTACAGAAGCACTAAAACTATATTACTCAATGTTGTAATAAATGTTATAGAAATATCTAAAGTCTACAGGAACTGTATATATACTGAATGGAAATGCAATCAAATTAAAAATGACGGGGTACGTCAATGTTAATTTACTATCTACAATGGCCTTTTCTTTTGATGCGACGTATCCAATAAAAGAAGCGGACTATGACAGTCCAGCTTCAGGCTCTGGTGTGGGACTGCGATGCGTTAACAAATTCCTTGATTCCTCTCAGTCATAATCTTGCCATTTCCAGTTTGGCTAAAACAACAAAACCAGCTGTGGCTGGATGGCTGGTAGAAAAAATGTCTCTCGTCGGAGTAAAAAAAAAGAAAAAAAAGAAAAAGAAAAATATATAGGCTCGCACATTGAATTCAGGCTAGTTTGCCAAGCTCCTGTCAGATGGGCTTCCAGCAAACCGCAATAACACAGCTTAGAAAAACTCAACACAATTTCGTGCTGTGAGAGGTTTTCCAATTGACTGTGGGGCCACCTGGATTGTGCGAATACACTTATTTGACAAGACACACAAAAACACAGAGACAAAGGAAGAGAATGTTGTAATGAATTTGAGAGTGCCTCAGAGTAAGGAGGAAAAGGGAAAGCGAGTAGCGAAAGAACGGTAGCTAAAACAAACACAGCATGATGGCAGGCAGGAAGCCGAGGACTAGCAGAGATTGGCCCGCTTGTCAGTACAGTAGAGCAAATCGACAGAACACACTGAAGGAATTGCACAGAGGGAGGCACTGGAGAGCGAGCCCCACATCTCTCTATGTCAGGTTATCCCAGGGATCTCCTACATTGATGGACACCAAATGCCTTTAGCAGAGACAGCCTCAGTGAGCTCACCTACTGTTTTTGGAGGAACTTTGTGACTGATAGGCAGACCAGGGCGCCCATATCTGCAAGTGTCAAAAGTGAGGGCGAGTAAGGAAACAGAAGAAGCCGGATGATCAAGTCAGAGAAGACCTGATGGAAGGTGCCATGCACTCTTAATGGCCAGAAGGTGTCAAGTTTTGCTGTCGAACTGAAGACCCTGGCAAGTGGGATGGTTGCCAAACCGAGACGCTGATTACCAGCAGGTCAAAAACTTGAGTGAATTGTGGCAGGGAAACGAAAAAAAGTTACCACAAAGTTCTGGCTTAAAATAACAGAACGGTGACTTTAATTACTTGATAAGAACAGCAAACATTTTCAATGGGAGGGATACCAATCGTAGCACAGAAAGTTCCTTGAAGTGAGAAATGAGGAAAGAAATAGTTACTGTAGGTTACAAAATATCACATTTCTTTGGCCTGCCGTGCCATCCCAAGGAGAGAAACTTTGGAAAAGGGCTGAAGTTAATCATCTCCCAAGGACAGACTATGATCCCTGACAGATCATTCCCCGGTCTGCAATGACCCTCACCTCATCTCTGCACACTCAGTACATACCTAGAAGCACACAAGCGCTCACACAAACACACATTTCACTAGAACATCTAGCTTGCCCTTCACAACCAACTCTAATTTCCTCAGCTCCAAATGTACCATCCCCATGCCTGTAAGGTAAACGACTTTCCCAATTAAAGCTGGTTAATGTAAGTGCCCATCATGCCACTGGCTGCAATGGCAGACTTCATTTGTGAAATCCAAGATTTTTTTAACCTTAAGCCTGGAGCAATGGACAGCCAAATGGAACAGCACTTAGCCCCCAACCCCTGACAAAGTTATACACCCGTGCACATGGGGGGAAAATTGGACTTTTCTTGTTAAAAAAAGACTAACAATAGATGCAACAGGACTAACTGATGACAATCATATCATGATTCTTATCCATTTGAGAAAAAAAAAAATAGAGCATGTGTAATTTAAGTCTGTGACTCCAACGACCCTGACACGTGCAGTCAGGCACAACGACGCTGCAAGCTTTGAAATGCTTGTCTGTCTCGTTCTGTCTTTTTTTAAAGAATAGGAGATATGACTTCGAGATCAACAGCACAGCAGGACTGCGCTAACATCTTCCGACATTCAGAATTTAATTGAAAATGCCTTCTAATTTCCAATTCAGTTCCTGAATTTGAATTAGAACTGCAATTTAAATTAAAATTAAGATTCAAGGAATTATAGATAAAATTAAATAAAGTATTTTTAAACAAAAACAAAAAAAGTTTGTGAAGACAAGTTTTAATGTTTTTTATAGGCATTCCAGACAGACTTATGGACCAGGGTAGAAGAATTTCCCTGAATTTCCCCCACTTAATTTCCCTGAAAGCCATTACTCATTACATTACTTTGACTTAAATTTCACTGTCATTCCAAATCAAATTCCAATTCAACATCCTGTGAAGTGTAGCCAATTAAATTCAAATTCACACTAATTGAAAGTGAGCAAATTCTTACATTCTTAATCTAATGGCCTCTACAAATGTGTTAAAGGGGAGGGGGGAAAACTTGGAAACCTGGCAATCTTTATCAAAAATGAGAACTCTATACCTGGTCAAAATATACCTGAAGAATGCATTTCTCTTAACTTCATTCATATAAGCATTTGCCCTTTGACTAAAATTATGTTCAAAATTCAGAGAATTATTTAAAGTGGAGAGGTGTTTCAATTAAAAATCATCATTCATAAGAGTTGGAAAAGTACAAGATCAGAGAGCAAATTCCTGGGAGAGAAAAGAGAGGGGAAAAAACATCATCCAACAAGTGAAGGTGATAAAGTAGAATTCTATTCCACAAGGTAATAGACAGTGCTGGAGCATGACCCAGAAAGCCAATTCACGCACACCGAGCGCTTAAGTCACATGGTCTCAATCATTTTCTGCAGTGAATAAAGTGCTGTGCTATGTAAATCTTTCAGCCGATGCAGACAGAAACTAATTAAGCTATTTGAAATAACATTGCAGGTATGTGTGTGCAATCTAGCCAAGCACCACTGATGAGCTCTTCTAGGCCTGAGGCCAACTTAAAAAATGTAAAAGAAAAGAAGCTGCCAAATTCTAGCTGAAAACAGAAGCCTAGAGAGACTGGGTATCCTTCCTTCAACAACAGCGAAATGTTATTCATTCCATCTGAACACAAGACTCTTTAACTTATCTTCAACTCACTCCAAAGCAGAGATAAAGGTGTGTATATTAAAGGAAAGTGATGGCGTAACTAGATGGTTAACAAACTACAATGCAAAATAAGTAGCCCATTACAGCAGAAACAGAGAAGCTTAAAAGCTAGATACAAGACAGAGACAAACCTTAAAGAAAACCCACCAAAACTCAGGGCGTTACTGTTGATTATATGGAGGATGAATGCATGTTTTAGTGTTTAGGGAGAACAGTGCTTATTTTCCCATCTTCCAGAACCACAAAGCCATGCAGAGCAGCACTGCAGGGGCTTTATACTGCTTGCCGCTATATTGGGAATTAGAATGAACTATTTGCAGCCGAGGGTGGAAGAGCACGGAGCTATCATTCCCCGGCCCTGTTGTGTCTGCAGCTGAGAGGAGTCTTGCTTGCGATTGCTTTTGTCATACACAATTGTTCCCACGGTAGCCTCAAGCTCAGTTTCTCCACTGCAGAAAAGACTGATATTCTGGTAACCCAAAGGTGTCAACAAATGGATGCTTGGACGCTGAGGGTGAGGTAAAAGCTGGTTGACAACATTAAACAAGCCCTTGGGAAACTTTAAGTGGAGTTCAAATGTTAACCAAGCAAACTAGGTATGACCTCACAGTCTTTCGCAAGAGCATATCCTAAGATCTTACCTTAAAAATAAGCCATGAGCAGTCATGTAATAAGTGGGATAATGTACAGTTAACCAGTCATTATTGCAAAATACTGTAAACCCATTCAAAGTAACACAAAATCCATCCCCTCTGCATCAGGTTCCTGATCCATCCAGGGTACTTGATCAACTGACTGTACATTATCCCTTACATAAAACATGCTCCAATGGAAACAGTCATGCTAACTCAATAGACTTCAAGTTTCCCCCAAAACTGATATCTGGAGCAAGCCTTCAAACCTTGGAAAATTAACTCTTAGCATGCTAACTTTGCCCACAGTCCACCACTTTTTTGTGCATGTCCCTGAAGTGGGTCACCCTTGGAGGTACAAGCAATGCACTGCTCCCCTTTCTGCTGGAGATGACTAAGTCTCTGGCACCGTTGCACTCACAGGGGGAGGTTGAGGGCTTGACAGAGTGATTGGACCTTTCTAGGTCAGATCCCGTGACACTGCTCAGCTGGTAAAAAACAGAAAAGAGGATAAATAAACCAGTGGTGCCAGGGGAATGGAGCTACCTGCAGCACACTGCCTCTTCATGACACCATGGGGCACCGTATCAGCATCTGAAGTGATAGTTGTACTGTTATTATTATTTTTTTTTGTTCTTTTCATTTTTTTTATTCTTTTATTTTTCACCCAGATTTAACAACCTTTCCATCCTTTTTTTTTTTGCATTCTCTCTCCTGTTGAGGGAGATCAGCCTGTGGACTTCAAAGTGTGAGATGTGCCAGCACAAAGGATGGAAGCAGAGGGAAAAGAGAGAAAGACAGAGAAAGAAAGAGAGGGAGGGAAAAGGATAGAGCAAAAGAGGTTGGAACTGGGTCACAGGCACTGCAGTTGACTCATATTGGCCAGACTATGAGAGTGATCTCCCTCTTGTTCGGTCTCACTAAAACTAAATGCATGGCACAGAAACATGGGTGGCCACTTCTAGCCTAGCACATGAAGGTACATCAGTCTGTCAGTTCAGCTTAATTGCTACAACCAAGCAAGTAAATTTGCTATTGGAAACATACATGGCCTTGCAACACAGCCCTCTTCTTACTTGGAACTAACTAACTATATTTCTTACTTGTTTTAACTCACGGCATGTAAGGATAACACAGGACCTTTATTCACAAAAGAACACAATGAGGATAGGGAAGTACAAGGCATGGTGTAAATGTTAATCCACTGAGCACTTCCAGGGAGTGGAAAAAACACAGTACATAACCTTGGCAAATGCATGTTGGAATCATGTCCTTCCATGTTTACACAGAAAGAAAAGCAGGTTGTATGGCTAAATCCATGTCTAGTGAGATGAGAGCAGTTGTAAAAGTGTTGCAAAGTCCTGTTAGAAAACTGCAAGGACATATACAGCAGCAAACACAAACACTTAAAAGGGTGATACAAATTTGCACAATACGGCAAACAAAAAATAAGGGTTGAGGCACTGAAAACCATCCTCTTGACTTTGGAAGCCGGTAAAGCTGAAAAACAAACACAAAACAGCCCCGATAGAACAAAACGGTATTTGGGCTCCAAGGGTGTGAAGGGAGAGCAAGGTCAGCGAGCAGAAAAAGCCACGGGGGCAATTTGTCTGTACACGTTGTAGAACATGACTTTGTGACTACTCAGCTTCAGTTTAAACACAACTGAGTTAAAAGGGAGACTGGACAAGGGGTTTTAAACTTGAATAACTGCCAGTGAAGGACAAACAAAGTACAGGATCACTTCTCTGGCCCTCCACACACACAGGAGGCTTACAGGGATGTTGAATGTTTATCAGACTTGTAAGTTATCACCAGCTCTCTGCTAGAGCAGCTCAATAACATCAAAAGCAAGGCCAGACGTTATCACGGCCACTCGTCCTCCACCACAATGACCCTCGATAAAGAGGCATAGCTGGTCCTCTCAGCCCCCTGCCACCAAACATAACATAAGCACACACACAGCTACACACATGCATACTGATAACAGACTCCAGTTGTGGTGGTGGCATAGAGGGTTTGGAAGATACATCTCTCCTTCTTCCTGTGCTTTTGAGAGAGACAGGGTTGTTGCACTTCAAGGACCACTAGTGTAGCTTTCTCGCAACAGCAAAACAGCACGATAGCATCTTCTCAGCCTCAGGAAACTCTTCTTCCCTTCACTGGCTGATGACATGTCTGTGTTGATTTCCGAACGTGGGATTGAGGGGTTGCCGTTCCAATGACTGACTACCTTGGGAGGAAGAGGGTGACAGCACATGACAGCGTACGGTGCGCCTCGTAACCAAAAAACTTGACATAAGCGCAAACAAGTCAGCAGAGCTCACCAGAGTCCTGAGAGGGATAAGGGATACACTGTCAGCATATGCATGGGTAATGACACATAGCACTATGATGATGACATGGACGACTACAGAATCTGGTGCTGTTGTCAGGTTTAAATAACAGTGGAGGATAAGATAGAGCTACGTGAGCTTAAAGGAAACACAGTGTATGTCAACACAAAGAAAAAGATGATGACATGTTTATGTGTGTGTTGTGCATCCCTACACAAATCAGACCTGATGACCCAGGGGTGGCAACACATGAGACAAAAGTGACATGAGTTGAGTGATACAGTAAATAACATCAGTGTTTCCCATTAGAGGCTCTGCCCTGCTTAAAGGGATAGTTCACCCAAACATGGCAAGTCTGTTATGTACTCAGCCTCATCTGCTTCCAAACCTTTGAGACATTTTAAAAAATATTTTCTTTTGTGTTCCATACACATCTGAATCTCAGTTAACTAAAATAACATTATACCTTGGTCTGTTTAAATACTCGATTCTGATTGGCAGGAAGGTGTGCAGTAAAACCGTTTAATGCACAGGTAGTTCCAGTCAGTTTGATTACAGATCGAAATTAATCCGCCACTATAAACACTGAAGTGAAAAAAGTGAAGTGACATGTGGCCAAGTATGGTGACCCATACTCGGAATTTGTGCTCTGCATTTAACCCATCCAAGTGCGCACACACACAGCAGTGAACACACACACCGTGAACACACACCCGGAGCAGTGGGCAGCCATTGCTGCGGCGCCCGGGGAGCAGTTGGGGGTACGGTGCCTTGCTCAAGGGTCTCACCTCAGTCGTGGTATTGAGGGTGGGGAGAGCGCTGGACATTCACTCCCCTCACCAACAATCCCTGCCGGACCTGAGACTCGAACCCATGACCTTTGGGTTACAAGTCCGACTCTCTATCCATTAGGCCACGACTGCCCCACTGGTAACCATAGTAACACAGTTACGCTTGCAAACAGAGTGAGAGACATATGAAAACGTTTATTTAGGTAGGCTAAATGGATGATTTTTGCATATCGTTTCATTTGTATGGTGAATGTGGCAATTTTGAGAAATGGGCCAAGGCACAAAATGAAATAGAAGACTTGGAGAAGACGTTGAATGACAAAAAGCGGCACAAAGAATTAACACCGGCAGAGCTAGATAGGATAGAAGACGACAAAGATGAGGTCAATACGAAAAAGACAACTAAATGGGCAGTTAATACTTTCAGTGACTTTTTGCGCCAAAGACACAACAATTGTGATGTCGAGACCTACTCTGCTTCTCTTTTAAATGAGACACTGCGGCAGTTTTATGCCTCTATTCAGTCTACCGCTGGACGCGAATACAGTGTTGCAAGTTTGATATGTTTCAGAGCAGGTATAAACTGTGATTTTTTTTTTTGTTTTCATTTAATTTAATACATTTCAATAAATGTAATGTGTCTTTATATTTATAGTAAACTGTGGTTAGAGATGCCGGTTTTATTTCACACTCTACATAATTCATTTAAATAAATGATATGATTAGTTCAAATAAAGATTGCCTTGTCACTGTCAGTGTTGCCTGTCATTCATAAATAATTTTAATAAATTCATTAAAGAATCATTAAGTTAGCCTATGTTAGCTAAGTTATATAAGCAATGAGGGAACTTCAGACTGTAGACTGCAGACTGCACACAGTGCAGGTAACTCGCGCATGCATCTCTCTCTCTCTCTCTGATCTTTCTCTTTCAGTTCTCTGTCTCTCTCTTTTAATAATGAATTTTAATAAATGTGATAATTCGTTAAAATAAAAGCAATCCGATGGCTCTAGTTTATTTAAAGCGGACGGAGTGCTAGAACTAACGAGTCGTAACTTAAGAAAATAACCGTCATTTTTACCCGTCTGTTAAAAAATTACACTGTAAACATCAGTTACAGCTTTAACTTGTTTTTAACTTGGCAAATAACCAAGGTATAAGCGGGATAATCCACGGCTAACCATGCATTAAATTATTTTAATGCACGACGTTTCAGCCTGACACAGTTATAATTTTTACATCCAGCACCCACGTTGTTTAAATAGCAAATGCACTCGTGCCCATCTGTTCGCCCATGCATTAAATTATTTTAATGTTCGCCCATGCCCACGCCCACGCCCATGCTGGTCTGAAAACGAAGTGTGTTCAGGCGCATTGTTGGCGTGTTGCTATTTTGAGGGAACTGAAAATTACTGCTCTATTGACCAACAAAAACCTGGTCTAAAGTCAAATGTTACACACAAAGGGATGCGCAGCAGCACACAAACATGCCAAATATTAAAAATAAAATGATTACAATGTAAAAGATTTTTATTGTGTACATAAAGATAATAACATGTCATAATGGATAGTCATTGCATGAATCAGAATTACCTATTTTGCTGTAATGACGAATGAAATTGGCTAATTATTTGACTAATCGTGGCAATACACACATGTATTTAAACTCATCAGGTTGAGGGTGTCTATATTCCGCCATGTAGATAGCAATCCGCCATGGTGCAAGCACACCTGGCTTTTAAAAGGGAGATGACACTCTGATTGGTTTATTGCACACTACGCCCAAAAGACACCCATGACTCATTAAGAGACTAGGCACAACCCTTTTGGACCATGCACCTGGCTCGCCGACCATTTTTTCCATCGTTAAACTAGCCTAAGTGCACCTGTGCCATGCGCTTCAGACCATGCACTTAGATCGTTAAAACAGGGCCCTTAAATTAGGAGTAGGCGATATACCGGTAGAGATTTTGGACTATCGTCTCTATTACGGTTACGCTCACATGACTTTGCTCTGCTGCATGAACGCTTATCATTATCGTGCAATATGCAGAGAAAGATAACTCATTTATAACGAGTTAACTATATGTGAACGTGTCTGAGAGACTGTTTCCGAGTGCTGTCTGAGCGACGCCCACACATGAAGCCCCTTCTTATACAGCGTGTGAGTACTGAACTGATATCTCTCTGCCACATAATTGGGCTTTAACGGTTGAATACACACTCATGTGTGTCTTAAGAGAACGTAAACAGTTGAGAAAGAAAAACGCATGTGTAACAGAATAAAGGAGCCAAGCATTTGCTCTTAAAGGGACAGCAGCCTGTATTCACACTACCAGTGACACGCAGCGACAAAGCGACACAATCCCATTAATTTCAATGGAGAGCTGGTGACTGACCGGATGGGACGTGTCCGGCGACGTGACAAAGTTGAGATCTGTTCAACTTTATGCAAATGAAGAGCAACTTTCGGGAGTGGCCACCAATAGGAGTGTGGAGCGCACATGATCCATCGCTCTTCAGTGCCGAGACAAGATGGAGAAGCTCATTTTAGCATTAAGCAACTGTCCTATAATTTATGATATGTCTCCGCATACATACGGTCATACTCACTGTGCTGACTTCGAGCCTGAATGGTTTCATAAGCCCAGATAGACTGGCATTTGCTCTTTTGCTGCAAACAAAGATCACTCGCTGTTTCTCGTTCATCTTAAATATTAGGCATTTTATGTACTGATTCCATTAATATTTAGACTTTTCCTTAATAAAGGTTTGTTAGTAGCGGCAAGAAAACTGATTTCTTGTCTAAAACATGGGGTAACATCCGTGAATGTCATTCACAAATATTACTAGGCAACCAGTAGTGGGAACATCCACTAGCATCGCTGGTAGTGTGAATGCACCTTAATAAACCTGCTGCCACATGTCATTAATGTTAATTAAACAACAAAAGATAGAAAATATCTCAATGTTCTTGACTAAATCACTTTTTAAACTTTTTGTAACAGTGAAGACTATGCAGTGTTTTTATTACACATTTGATAACTTTTTACAATTTATGTAGTATTTCTTATTTCTAGTTTGAAGTTTTTCAGGTAGGTCTATTTCACATTTGTGTTTCTTCTATTGTAGTTTGTTGTCCTATTGCTTGCAATTAGTTTCCTTGTTCTTAATTTTTCACTGACTGTTTACTTGTCAACTGTAAGCTTGAGAATTTCTTTTACACTTTTTTTTTTGTGATTGAAATTGGTGACAAGAATTTTGAAATTTCAATCAAAAATGTCATCAAAAATAACTATCGTGATATATATCGTTATTGTAAAATAAAATTAATAATATCGTGATGATTTTGGTCATATTGCCCAACCCAAATTTAAATGTGTGTTGGTTAGATAGAAACAAGGTGACGACTAAAAATGTTAAAAAGAAATCAAAAAAAAAAAAAAAAAAANAAAAAAAAAAAAAAAAAAAAAAAAAAAAGTGGGGGAAAAAAGCAATCTGTCTCGGCCTACCACTGATTATTAAATAACATGGATAAGATGGATATTAATACCTGTACAATAAGATATTAACTTAAAAGAAAGAAACAGGTATATTTTGAAAATTAAGCTTCTCTTCAAATATATTTCTCTTTGAGGAGACTACTTAACTACTTTAAACCGACTTAAAACTACTTAAAAATCTGTGTAACAAATATTTCTGATATACTGAATATATATATATATATATATATATAGAGAGAGAGAGAGTGAAGCTTAATTGTCTTAAGATAACATGTTTACACACTATTACAGAAATAGGTAAATTTACAATGTAAACACCATTATTCACCATTAGACCTACAAAAGCCTTAGTTCATCAACATCCTCCAATAGACAACATGCACACAAATAATCAAATAATCAATATTAAGCACATATATAACAGCCCCAAAACTCCCCCAAAATAGGCCGCAGCTCTCTAAATACAGCAACTAACATCTTTCAAGCATTTTAAGACATCTCATAACTTCTCTAGCATACACCTTTGCAAACTTCTCACCAACTCTTTGCAAGTCACACATAAAAACACACACCCACGACCACCATCACCACTAACTCCTGTTCATACACACACAAACTTTTGAGCAAACACTCATGAGCTCTCACACATACACACACAAACAGGTGAAGGGGGAGCTTGAGGCAGTGAGGCACCTGGCAGTGGGAGGTGATTGAAAAGGCACTAGAAAGGTGTCAGTGCATCACTATAATTAGCCCTGTTGATCCTGCAGAAATCCAGGCCCAGGGTGCTGTTGCTGACACACACACAGACACAGACATCGCACACACATATTCCCTGGGCGGAGTGAGAATTTGTGTGTGTATGTGTGTGTATATACAGTTGACAGGAGGTGGCTTTGGGCCTCGCACTGGTGGAAATGTGTCTAAACAGACACACACACACACTTGAACGGAGCACTTTTACTCCCCTGGGGGTCCGCTTATCAGCCGCAGAGTCTCTTACGTGTATGTGTACTGACACTTGGCCTCATGTTAGTCTAAATCTAGTTCCAGAGCTATACTGCACAGGGAAAGACGTCTCTCAAAGATAATTTTTTCATTAGCAATTTAATAATTTGAAGTCTAATATGCATGTGTTTAGGTATTGGATGGGTTTGTATTGCATGTACTAGATCTTATTTCTATTAGGAATTTAAAAAATAAAATAAAGTTTTAAGGAATCCTTGTTTAATTAGCTTGGTTTAGGTTCATGTCCACAAAACACTGATCTGAAGCATTTCGTTGCAATATGGATGCTAAGGTACAGTTCATCAGTTGAGTAAATTACAGATATTTAACAGATAAATAGCCTAATCAATAGGGGTGTGACTAAGCAAGACTAAAATGTGACGAGATTTCTCGTCGAGGTGAAAAGTAGTCTCATGATGTTAATAAATGAGACCTTATTGTAAAGTGTTAACATTTTTATTTATACTGTTTTATTTCTATGATCAGTTTGTGGAAAGGAATTCAGTTAGGAGGTCAAAAGTTGTAGAAGCTCATAAATCATGTACAGTAAGGTCTGAAGAGACTGAAATCATACAGAAGAGAAGTCAGTCAGTTGAGTTATTGGCAAAACCTTTTACAGTAGGCTACGTGAGTATTGTTGTCTTTTACTGCATATGATAATTCATACTCAGAAAGTAGAACTGAAATAACATTCATTACAAGATGATTAGTTAAAACATTTCAAATACACCTGCAGAATATTCTTTCTAGTCATGTATTTCGCCATCTTGTCTCGTCTCGTGAACTCAATCTCGAGTCTCGTCTGGTCTCGTGAGATACCTGTCTCGTCACACCCCTACTAATCAACCATAACTACGGTGGCCGAGAAAGCTCAACACGCTGCAACTGAAGAAAACAAAGTACCAAGCAAATTAAAAAAACATTTTCATCAGTTTGACAACACATGTGCTGCAAATACTAACAACACCGCAACAGAAATGTTTCTCAAGGGAACACCAACAAGTGATGAACCAGGCTGGGACATGCTTATTGTTCAATGTCTACTCATCAGTGGTGTTGTCGAAAGGTGAGGTTTTTTTGTTGTTGTTTTTTTTATTTTAACATCTTGATTGCATGTGCATTGTGAGTATTTGCAGCGCATTTCTGTATTTGGTTGCGTTGTGAGTATTTGCAGCACATGTTGTCAAACTGATGTTTGTGTTTTCTTCAGTTGCAGTGCATTGAGCTCTCTCGGCCACCGTAAACAACCTTGATATGCACAAAACTACTTTAGTTCTCCTATAAAATAATGATATAATAAAAGGTCAAATGACACAAGATGGATAGTAATACCTGTACAATAAGATTTCAGTTTAAAAAGTAAGGAAAACCTTGGGAAAATTATGTAAATAAGCTTAAAATTGAAAAATCTAAGTATAATTTACAGTTATTTTTTACAGCGTAGTTAAAACCAAAACATCAGTGGATTTCATTTCTGTTGGACTATTAGCATGCTCATTTCATCCACTTTAAACACTTAGGCTTAAAATATTAAAGTAAAAAAAAAAAAGTTTTATTTGGTGTAAAATAAAGCAATAAGCCCAGCGAAGCTGTGGTTTACAGAGAATTTATAACACCTAAGGGCTGCTGTTAGGTGCAACGTGGAGCGGAGTGCCTAAAACCCCCTTAGCTGTTATAAATTCACTGTAAACCACGGTTTCAATGCAACTTTCATGAAGTAAAATCATTAAAAGCCTTCCTTCCACTGGAAAAAATAGTCCCTGACCATGAACAGCAACAGAAAATACTTTTATTACGCCATTAGATGGTGGCACAGATGCAGACAGACGCAGCAACATACACACTCAGCGGCGCAGCGATACTTATGTAATGCGGTCGGCTGTTTTCGGCAATTTTACAACGGCTTCGAACGCAACTCAACCAATCAGAATCAAGGGCCGGAACTATCCGTTTTATGTTTTATGCTATCATCCTAATTAAGATCCTATTTTTGTACCAAATAAATACTACTTTGAATACAAAACAGTTATCTTTATATACAGTATTTATAATATTAAATCTTTATATATTAAAATATATTTAATACCATACTCATAGTTTCAATGTACTTAGCTACATTTTATTAATAGCTTGTAGTAAAGGCGAGTACTTTTTTTGAAAGAGTAGCTTAACAGTAGATTAACTACTTAAAAATTTGTAGTTCGTAGTTTACAATTTAAAAAAAAAAAAAAAAAAANAAAAAAAAATAGCTGCCCCAACACTGATTTACAGTAAATAACACTTGGGGCCTATTTACACCTGGTCACTTCATGAATTTTCTCTGATTGGATAGCTTTCTGATCGTGATAAGACCAGGTGTAAATGCCCTCCGAAATGCTTTTGAGATGAATTTAAATCCGATCACTCAAACCACTTCAGGATGTTGTCAGAGACACATTCCAGACGAAACAGGACAAGCATAAATGCATCTGGTTGTTGAAACCACATATGTAAATTTTACTCCTATCAAAATGTTAAAAAAGAAATAAATAAATAAACACGTGAGAGCATCTTATAGGCTATATGACATGTTATAGACAGATGTGACAGCACTACTGCAACACACAGCGCTGCAGATGAGTAGCTGAGTATCTCTTCAGCAAGCCGACACACAAACTGCCGCAAATGAAACCGAAAGCAAGTCGTACAGTAGCTGCTTAACACACAATCGTCTTCATTAAAAGAGAATTTGAGAATAATTGATCTTACCAGTGCATAAAATACAGCTCATATCTGTTGCTTTCATTGAACTCCATTAAATGTGCATACATCGCGGGAATTTTAGATCGGATTTATATTCGTTTTGGGGAGACACATTTATGTGGCCAAGTGTAAATGGAACCGTTTTAACAAATCAAATAGCTATCCAATCAGTAAAAATGCAGTAAAAACTGACCAGGTGTAAACAGGCCATTACACAAAAGCTAAATCAATGCCCAAATAATCATCCTAAAAAAAAAGCTTTAAACTACAGATTAAATATGAGGAAGCAAGTGGCCATCAATTCACATGGTACCTCCTGCCCATCCAATATTCACTGTTGACCTTGTGTTGGCATGAGATTGAAGAGAAAGTATGAGCAGCTGCTTGAGGAAGTGACACATTGAGACCAGCCATGTGTCTGTCCACAGTAATCTCAACTCTTTAACCCTAGGGAGTGCCAGGAAGACACCGCTAAGAGAACTGTCCAGAAGTGCCAGTGACTGTCAAGTGAACGTGACTAGCCCTGTTCTCGAGTGGGACTTCCCCAAGTCAGATTTCCAATGGTGACACCTCAAAGCTCTGGGACTCCTCCAAAAGTCAATTAGACACTTTCAGACAGGTTTAATACCCTTTTCTTTGACTGTCCATATCCAGGCGAAAAAAGCCCTTCAAACGCGCACACACTTCCACCAAGGGACTGATCCTGGCAATGACAGAGTTTGGCTTCTTTATGCTTATGGAGAGGTTGTCAGTGACTCTCAAGGACACTTGGAGTGTGTGTGTGTGTGTGTGCGCATGTCTCGGAGGGGAAGCAGGTACGCCTGTCGGAGCGTCTGGCTGCTCCCGGTGCACAGGGGCTTGGTGACATCGCCCGAATGCTGATGTCTCCCCCACGCTTTCACCCGACGACGCCACGGCTCCCACTCTGACTTTCAGCCAAGAGAGCGAGTGACAGGTCTGCACACACACATGGGCGCTCTCTCACACACACACAATGATTTGTTTCAGAAGCTTGCTTTTTCCCAGGTCTCAGGAGCTCATTCACAGGTGGTGGTAATAGAGCTGAATATTTCCTGACAAAAGCCTCTCCTTCTCTAAGCGGCTGTCTGACAGGTGTGTGTTAGCAGAAAAGAAGGTCAGTGGTGCCACTAGATTTAACCTTTGGATATATAATTATTCCATCTATTTAGCCCCATTTGATGGAGCTATATACAATACCAAAGACTAGATAAATAACATTTAAAGATATTTTTCTCTGTCTGAATATTTTTACCCCAGCTTAATTTGTTCAGTCAATTATAAGCAATAGGTTGACTGAAAAGTCAAAACAATGACACTTGCAAAATATTGCTTTGTTCATTTGAGGAGGCTGAGCAGACTGACATGTTAATTTATGTCCCAGCCAATGGCTTGAGTTTGGGGGCGTGGCCATCAAACCCTCAAACAGAGTAACGTCTATCATAAACCACAGTGTTTTGACTCGCTTAGACTTCAGGAAAGTCAACTTGTGAATGGATTATCTAAAGATAAAGTCAACAAGGAGACCCATGGGGGGAAAAAATCTAAAATTAGCCAAATCTGTTGGATATTTCTCTTCATTGTCTACATAGAAATGAATGGGTAACTAAAGAAACCAGAATTTAAAGGGTTAGTTCACCCCAAAACAAAAAATCTGTCATTAATTACTCACCCTCATGTCATTCCACTCCCATTAGACCTTTGTTCATCTTCAGAAGACAATTTTTTTTTTTTTTTATAAAATATGATGGCTCAGTGAGGCCTCCATTGCCAGCAAGATAATTAACACTTTCAATTCCCAGAAAGCTACTAAAGACATATTTAAAACAGTTCATGTGACTACAGTGGTTCAGCCTTAATGTTATGAAGCGACGAGAATACATTTTGTGCGGCAAAAAAAACCCCAAAACAAATAATGACTTTATTCAGCAATATCTAGTGATGGGCAATTTCAAAACACTGTTTCATGAAGCTTTGAAGCTTTACAAATCTTTTGTTTCGAATCTGTAGTTCGGATTCGTAAAGCTTTGAAGCTTCATGAAGCAGTGTGAAATCGCCCATCACTAGATATCGTTGAATAAAGTCGCTATTTTGTTTTTTTGCCGCACAAAAAGTATTCTTGTCACTTCACAACATTAAGGTTGAACCACTGTAGTCACATGAACTGTTTTAAATATGTCTTTAGTAGCTTTCTGGGCATTGAAAGTGTTAATTATCTTGCTGGCAATGGAAGCCTCACTGAGCCATCGGATTTTATCAAAAATATCTTAATTTGTATTCCGAAGATGAACGAAGGTCTTAAGAGTGTGGAACGACATGAGGGTGAGTAATTAATGACAGAATTTTCATTCTTGGGTGAACTAACCCTTTAATGACACTCCCTTCATGTCGTTCCTAACCCGAGACTTTCTTTCATTTTCGGAACGCAAATGAAGATCTTTTTAATGAAATCTGAGAGCTTTCTGTCCTTCCATAGACAGCCAACACAATTAGAATTTGATGCTTCAAAAAGTTCGTAAAGAGATTGTAAAACTAAGTGGTTTACTCCATTTAATTTAGGCTTTTACTCACATATAAAAATTGATCAGTGAACATAAGCAGAAGCTCAACCAAACCTGAATGACACGTGAGAACGGAAGCTCAAACATGCTGCGCAACACGCAAGAATGAACCTCATTGGTTATGCAGCACGTTTGAGTTTCCAGAAGAGGTTTGTTCTCGTGCATCATTCAGGTTCGGTTGAGCTTCTTATGGCTTACGGGTTTGGAATGACATGAGGGCGAGTAATTAATGACATCATTTTTTTATTTTTGGGTGAACTAACCCTTGTAAACCACACCCCAAGTATATTATTTGTAACCTACTGTACCTAGAATTGTCATTAAAATGGTTTTTCTAACAGCATTTCTAACAAAACATTAATCATATCTGCAGTTATAATACAAACAAGATCGTTGTTTATATCTCTATGCAAAAAGACTTCCAATCATTCATACTGCAGATTTGGATCAGAGCAGCTGCTGAAATGCCGATATCTTCTGAACCAGTCGATCTTCTAAAGAGCTGTGTTCATAAAAGACTGGCAGCTATTCAAAAAATTTGGAACGGGGCCACATGGTCCATCTTCATTATCATGCACTAGCCTTAGTGAAGTGAAGGTCTCAGGACATCTGAATGTTAGCCAAAGGTCCTTGAGGACAGCCATCCCTCTCCCATATTTATTTTCATCTTCCAGTAATGTGAGGTGAAAAAAAAAGAAAACATACATACATTTGTTTTTCTCTTTCATTGAACCACAGAATATGGCCAAGACCCAGTTAACCCCTATTTGCGCCAACGGTTCCTCCCCATCGATCAAGCACTCGCAAAACGAGCCAATTTGCCCGGAGAGCAACTCTGGCATGTTTCTTTTTTTTTGCAGCTAGGCTGAACTTTGACCTCCTGAGCAGTCCTCCACGGATAGCCACATGGCTTCATTTCTATTTCCCCCATAAACTCAATTTCCTGAGAAAACTTTGGCAAGTCGGTTACCCTGACCTCGACAAAGCGCAGTGGAAAGAGGACGGCATGAAAAATTTTACAGATCCAGGACAACAGAAGAACCCTTAAGACTGCCAAGAACACAAAGAGAAATTCTAATCGATATGTTCGTTCTGGTCAAATTCCTGCTCGAGTATGTTGTTAAAGATTGATATACTGGACAATAAAAGGGACTCTATTAACAGTACTGAGCTATATTTTATATCGCTATCTTTTTCTCTTCCCTTCTGTCACACTCACACAAACACTTTCAACCTCAGAGAGTCGTCCCTGGGAGAGAGTGAGCGAAGACCTACCTCATATACTGCCACAGGCGTTGTATGAGAGAATCTAAACAAGGCCATCCCACTGGGACATTCACACACTGCCCGCAGCGCAGAACGACCTACTACACACACCTCGCCGGCTGACTCTGCCACCATATCTTTAGTTCATTTTGCAGCAGAATCCAATTATCAACACTTTGCTAATAAGTGAACGATCTCCAATAATGTTTCATAATGGATTCCTACTTTGGTCCATTTAATGTCTTTTTGTTTTACAAAGTAAAACATAAATACATAAAATAAAATAAAAATACAATGGTATCAGATAGTAGTATTATGGTACTTTGGAATATGGGTCAATGACATGATGCTCTTTTGGTCTGGATCTCTAATTCAATAAACATATAATACTGTAACTTAAATACACTTCTATGAGTAGTATGAATTTCTGAATTAAATTCAATAAAAATGTCATAGTGATACAACTGTCTTAATATTACAACAAAGCAAAAAGGTAACAAAAAAAAACCTGCTTCATTGCTTATCAAAACATTTTGAAAAAGTAATGTGGTGGGATCTACAAAATTTATGTGGATCAACCAACATGCAGTAAGAAAAACAAAAACAGGAAATATAACAGAGAGGACCCCTGAAGACTTAAGGCTGTGTGTCAAGGTCAATAACCTCTCAAAAATGTGAACTTTTAACAATACAACTTTTAATAATAAAACATTTTTTGAGGTGGTGGTGAAAAATGTTTTATTATTAAAAGTATATAAATATATGGGTCATTTACAATTTTAAAAGTGTAAAAAAAAAAACATAATGGATATATAATTAATTTTTAAGTTTTATTAAATGATAACAATGATATTATGTGGTTTATAATCAATTAGCACTGCTTTTGTCATTTTTTTAAAAGCTGGACAAAATTTGTCACCAAAAAAGTCATTTGATTTAACCAAAATTTCAGTTTTACTGAATGACACTTTTGGTTATACCAAATAACGATATTTTGAAACAATGCTTACAGGCTGATATCTAGCTAGATAGTTAGCTTGCTAGCTAGCAAAAGGACAAAAAAAACATTTTGTATTTAGTACAAGTTGTTTTTTTTTTATATTACAACATTTTCCATGTTTTATATTGGTTGTACCGAATGAACTGATATTTCGGGACATGCGTATGAGCAAGTGAAAACATAAATTTTTCAAATAGTTAAGAGAGAGTTAGTTACTTTGCTTCATGACCATGTGGTCCTTTGCAGGTGTCTGAATGATGTCACATCCTGTCACATGATATTGACCGCATGACTTGATCCAAAACAGTCCCTTTATATTGATTACTCGAATGACATCAATTAAATAATTTTTTCTGGACATTCTTTCTTATAAAGCAATGACTTCTACACATAATTTTAATACTATTTTGCATTTTGCAATTTTAATACCATTTTATTTGTTGGTATATGATCATGCCAGAATAAAAAAATATATATATATACATACATTTATTATATTTTAAGATATTTCAATCACAAATAAAATGGCTGTATTGTCCTTTGGACGGTTAAACCGAATGACCTTTTGACACTTCAAAATCTTTAAAATACCTTGATATGTAATATAATTATAACCTTTTGGATTCAATAAAAGAGATCTAGTTGTACTATATTATATACTTTGGATGTCATATCTTTGTTTTTTATTATTATTAAGGCCTTTAGACAAAAATAATAATAATATATAATAATAATAATAATAATAGTTATATTATTATATTTAAATACAAATAATTTAAATATTATATTAAATATAAATAATGTTCATTCAAAAGTATTTACTCCAAAAATATTTACTCCAGAACCTTGTGGTCCCTGTCCCCCCCCCCAAAAAAATTAATTGTAATACTTACATAGCACTTTACTAGTACCCCCACCACCTTTCTATGACCTCATCCCACCACACAAGTGATGGCCCATAAATCTTTGAGCAATGATGCAAGCAGCTTGTCTGATGGTCTAGACAGCATCAGAACAATATATGGTGGGATATGATGAGCAAGTGACATTTGAATATGTTTATTTATGTGTGTGTAATGAAAAACATCTTGCTCTTAGCTAAGATGTGTCTGTGTGAAAATAAGATGACAGATACCTATACAGATGAGCATCTGATACCTATTCTGACTGTCAGATGAAGGTACAGAGGTAGGGAAAGTCAGACAAAATCAGGCGGCAATCAATAAATGCAGAGATCGTTCTCAATGCCCACGCCTGCATAGAGGAACGCTAACTCATAAACCCAGCCTCATCTGCAACACACCTCACCATCAGGACAATTAAATGCCAAATAAATCTTTTAACATCTAACGACATGGTAAATCGCTCGTCGGAGAGCGAGAGAGTGGTGGAAATCGTAAAATGGGAAGCAGAAGAAACTACAGCCAGTTCGCTGATGAGACTCAGCACGGTAAAGACTGGGGAATAGGGCCACAAAAATAATGTTTTCTCCTCTTTCTGATCAATTTTTAATTTAGCCCAGCCTGCCTGCACTCTTCCCAGGCCGGGGTGTGGTAATTATTGCATTTTATTGACAGCGGTGAATCCCGCAGGGGGCTATTTAAAAGAGTTTTAACCCCAGAGCAAGTCGCTCCCTCACAAGGCCCTTTGAAGGTGTCAAGTTCATTGATTTTAACTGCAGGAAATGCTGCACCTTCCAGCAAGATGGAGAACACGTTACCCCCATGCTGGGCCGCGGTTACCCTCAGTGTCCCGATGCACGGCTCTATATCTAGTTAAAGTCACTGTGGGGCACCCGTTTCCCCCCGTATACAGGAAGCGCAGCGTCTCTGATGCTAAAGGCTAGCCCTTAGCAAGTGAGTTATGGATCGACTGATGATCATAAATGGAGAAGAAGAAAAAAAATAACAGAGGTCCCCAGTCAGTAAGATGAAAAAAGGAAGCAGGAAACTTAAGGGATTTAAGGCAGAGAGGACAGAGATGGCATACAGTATCACACCGCATCTGCAAATGACAGAGGGAGAGAGGGAGAGATAGTGAGCCGATTTTGAAAAAGACATCAATCTGGTGAAAAAAAGAGCAACATGACAGAAATTAAACAAGATTCCTGTGTTTGAGTTTGCCCGCTTCCCGGCCCCCTTTCAGCCTCCCATTGAAATTCTGGGCAGATACAAACCCCTAGGCTTTTGACACACTTTTGAAAACACCACACCCCCTCTTTCTTTCTAGCAAGTCTCCAGAGTCGCTTCTAACTGACTAACAAGAACAGGGAGGGGGGGTGATGGGGGGGTATAGGGATCTTATTTTTTATTAAAGACCTTATTCTTAATGAAATGCAGTTGCCCTTTTTTATTCCTTTTTCTGACGTTTTCTTTTTTTTAAGCAGGGAACCGACTGTCAGCAGCGAGGGGAGGTTTGGGATATGAGAGCGAAAGCTATATGGGGGTCGATTTGGGTCAGGGAGGAAGGGGGTAGAGTTTACAGAGGGGGTGCAGGTCAAAGCAACAGCAAAAAAACAAACACAGGCCAGAGATTGGAGCAGAGAAAACACGGATAGGGAAAGAACAGGTGAAAGGAAAATACATTGGAAAATAATAGAATAATAGACAAGAGGATGAGTGGGGCAATGTTCAGAATAGCATACCACACATACTACATACATACTTTTTTGCAGTATGCATACTGTACAAAGAATGTACATTTTCTCTATGCATGGATGACCTACTACATTTGACAAAATGAGCATAAGGTAAATACTGTATCCCATAATGCGATGTACTCGGTCTTTCAAGTCCCCCAAATAGAACCTGATAACAGCTCTCTGGAAGTTTGGGGCCAGTAAGTTTTATTTATTTATTTAATAAATTAATACTTTTAATTAGCAAGGATGCATTAGATTATTCAGAAGTGACAGTAAAGACATTTATAATCTTACAAAATGTTGCTATTTTAAATACATGTTCTTTTGTACTTTCTATTAATCAAAGAATCTTGAAAAAAATTATCACAGTTTCCACAAAAACATCATAATAATGATAATAATAATAAATGTTTCTCGAGCAGCAAATCAGCATATTGGACTGAAGCAATAGCTGCTGAAAATTCAGCTTTGTCATCGCAGGAATAAATTATATTTTATAATATATTAAAACAAAAACAATTGTATTCATATTTCACAATATTTCTGTTTTTATTGTATTTTTGATCAAATAAATGTAGCCTTGGTAAGCATAAAAGACTAACCCTCTTCAAAACACAACGAGAAAAAAAAAAAAAAAACGCATCAACCCCAAACTTTTGAATGATAGTGTTTGAAGGTGGACAAATTTCATCACAGAGCAATAATAATAATAATAATTATAGCCAGCTAATAATAAATATAGTCATCATCGCAGAATAAACCTAGACAGGATGCTTGACACAAAGCTTAAATATTGCGCATTGTTTAACATAATATATATAAAAAAAAAAGTTATATTTTATAAAAATACAAAAGAAAATGCAGTATGCAAGCATTCCTTTCTGAACATAGTCAGAAAAGGGGTAGGGGGAAAAAATTCTGCAACTGTATATTACATATAAGTAAAATAAGATTGGATGGGATAACAGGGATGAGGAAAACTGAATAAAGCATGGAACGAGTGAGTGAACATACTAGGAGGGAGGGAGGGAGAGAGAGGTGTTGGAAGAGTTGCAGTATATTTATTGCCTCTGTCAAGAGCTCGTTTTCACTCATGCTTCCTGAAAGCCACTAGAGGGAAAAAGATCTCAAGCTTCCTGCATCAGAGAGACAGAGAGAGAAAAATCCTCTCACCTTTCCAGTCACGTCCTCACGTTAGCCTCAGCTACATTTTGGCTGGGTCAATGTCAGAGTAACTGCAGGCTTAAACAAGATGCTCTGAGTGAGCAATCAATCCAGCTCTGTCAGAGAGAGGCTGGCCGAGACAAGATGAGAGCAGAGGGGGGTTGGTCATAAGAGGTTAAATCAGCCATTTGAAAATATTGCCGCACAAAATACATATATACCATTCACATGTAATCGTACTTGCATAAATACTGAGCCAGTTAAGGCCAATTGTTCTAAACAGGCTTTGTAATCCTAATCACTTGCTTTAGGGGTCACATCTCACCCGAACCTTCACGGAACTCAAAATCGGACCCTGCAAAACAAGTGAATTCCAAATCTCTCAGTCTATCGTTCCTCCAGCTTTTTCTTGCTCTATTCCGCTGCAAACTCTCTTGCTTTTGACAGGTCACAAGGTAATGATTCTGCTACCATGATGCAACAGGCAGAGCTGTCGGCTGTCAGGAGTTAAACTCATGAAGGAATAAGCTGTCATTAAGCAAGCTTGCTTTCTTTCTCAAACACACACACACACAAGTTCTTACGCATTCACTCTCTCGGCAGCCCAGCTGTCAGACTCCAGCCCTGTTTCCCAGCGCTGCCACTGCGGCCTTCTGTGGACGCCCATAGTCTGTCACACGCTCGCAGATGTGGGAATAATGCACAGTCTTTTCTTACATACCAGCACATAGTCAGTGGTGTGTGACCAGCTAAACTACTACACACATGCAGCAGCTGGATCAGCAGTTACTGCGTTTATAAGACGTCTTGAAATGTTAAATTAATAGTCATGTAAATTTTGCCTTTTTTTCCCCAAATAATATGTAACATATATAACATGTAACATATATAACATTCCAGGATTTTTCTCCATATAGTGGACTTCAGCGGGGTACACTGGGCGGAAGGTCCAAATTGCAGTTTCATTGCAGCTTCAATGGGCTTTACGCGATCCCAGCCGAGGAATAAGGGTCTATCTAGTGAAACGATAGGTCATTTTCTAAAAAAATACAAATATATATACTTTTTAACCACAAATGCTCGTAGTCACGTTAGAAAAGTCACGTGTGACGTAGGCGGAAGTACCGCGGTAGGGCCTCCAACTTCAAAATGGTCCTATATCGTTGTTTTATCTTTTTTTTGTAAAGGGCGTTTGGCTTAGTCTTCGCACGTTCGCTTTGTAGACACTGGATCTGTACTTTCACCTATATCACCCATGACCTTTGATTACGTGATTACGTCATGAGTAACGGATCACAGAGCAGTGCAAGACGAGTATTTGTGGTTAAAAAGTATATAAATGTACTTCTTTCTTTTTTTTAGAAAATGACAGATCGTTTCGCTAAATAAGACCCTTATTCCTCGGCTGGGATCGTGCAGAGCCCTTTGAAGCTGCGCTGAAACTGCAATTTGGACTTTCAACACGGTGAACCCCAGTGAAGTCCACTATATGGAGAAAAATCCTGGAATGTTTTCCTCAAAAACCTTAATTTCTTTTCGACTGAAGAAAGAAAGACATAAACATCTTGGATGACATGAGGGTGAGTAAATTATCAGGAAATTTTCATTCAGAAGTGAACTAATTCTTTAATGCATCCTTACTTAATATTAATATCTTAAAGTCCCCCTGTAGTCAATAACTATGCGGAACCATGAATATGCAAATTAGCCCCGTCTCGACTCGGACTCCGTCAGACTCCCTGATCCACTCGGTCAACTTTACTGTAGTAAACGCAGCACAATGGCAAAAATACTGGTTTAATTCAGCCATATATGTTTGAACCAGACTCGTATAGATGTCGATGTATCAGAATAGTAATGCCTTTTATGTATCGCTATGTAATGCCTTTTATGTATCGCTACAACATCTGACACATAACGGTAATTAATATGATTAGCCTTTTGGTTGACTATGTTATCAAACAGCTAATAATGTGTTGCTAATGTTACACAAACCATGTTCCCGTTCACCATCTCAGTCTTTTAAAAATCAGTATCCTTAGAAACACTTTAAACAACTTATAACGTCAGAAGAGAAAGGCATATAGTTCATCATAACATCGTTATATACATCATATACATAATTCACCTGCTGTATTGCTAAATATACCCGATTTTTCATATTAACAGAAAAATATACCGGGATAACCTGGCTTCTCTTGAGACTCCCCTGCTTCGCAGCATTATTAATGATATGCTAAAAGCTCGCCCGAAATTTGACACGATTGGTTACAAGGTAGATTGTGACATAAGAAGTTTCAAACCACGCCTATTTTTCACTGCAGTTTTAAGGAGAAAATACTCAGCAATGGTGTTGACTTATACATTTGCACATGGTTTGTCTTAAGGCATATTAAAAACACCACATAGATATATAAACAGCATTAAATACTTAATTTTCACCACAGGGGGTCTTTGAAAAGAAATCTCACTAACCTCAAACTTTTGAACGGCAGTATATATTATATATTTTTTAATTATATTTAAAGAAGAGAACAATAGAAAAGTTCCAACTTGTCCTTGAACTAAACTCTGTAGAGAGTGCTTGATTACAGTAGCCTTGTCCTCACCTCACTTTTAGTGCTGTTTTCTTTCTCTTTTTATTTCATTTCCAAAAAGGGGGCAGTCGTGGCCTAATGGATAGAGAGTCGGACTTGTAACCCAAAGGTCATGGGTTCGAGTCTCAGGTCCGGCAGGGATTGTCGGTGAGGCGAGTGAATGTCCAGCGCTCTCCCCACCCTCAATACCACGACTGAGGTGAGACCCTTGAGCAAGGCACCGTACCCCCAACTGCTCCCCGGGCGCCGCAGCAATGGCTGCCCACTGCTCCGGGTGTGTGTTCACGGTGTGTGTGTTCACTGCTGTGTGTGTGCACTTGGATGGGTTAAATGCAGAGCACAAATTCCGAGTATGGGTCACCATACTTGGCCACATGTCACTTCACTTCACTTCACTTCATTTCTGGTCTGTCTTCAAAAACCACAGCAGTACTCATTTGACCCAGCTGAGTCATCTTCCTTTAAGAACTGCAGTGTTTTCTCTGAAAATGTACTAATGAAGGCAATGGTCTACTACAGCCCATATCAAATGTACAGTATGAGCAACTCAGAATCAACCTGCTTTATTTTACAATGCTATTTCTACACCATAATCTTTAATAAAGCTTCACAGGACAGATCAGGGAGCAATGAAAACGGTTTGTGAGCACGTTACCAATTCCCATCAGAATAACACATCTCGCAGGCTAAAAGAACAGACTGATCTCGGATCAGAGCGTATTCGGCACATGGCCTCAGGTGGCCTTGTTTATCACAGAGGAAATCACAAACACGAGCCGTCACATGAAGAATCAGACAGCACATCCGCACCCCTTCAGCAATACAAATATTGCAAAGTGACAGCCACATTCCCTCAGTCATACTGATATACACGCAACAAACTCTGGAATCTCTCTTCCTGTAAATGCTATTATGATGATGTCACAGAAAAGCAGGGGTCATTATTTAGCATGATAAATGGTCGGCACAGCACAGCGTGTATTCTTTCCGTCTAACCCGTCGCAGTACGCCCACAGAACGCACCTCTTCACAAATGCAATAAGCCACCTTACTGTCTCCCGCACACACAAACTCACCGTCCCTGTCCGTCTTTTCCCGGCGCTGTGCGAAAAGTGACTTTGCCTGCAGACATCAGTGTGGGAGTGTGTGTGTGTGTGTGTGTGTGTGTGTGTGTGTGTGTGTGTATGTATGTATGTATGTGTGTTTTATGACATTTAGATGGAAGAGCGAGGGAGATCTCCCTTAAGTCAATTTGAACGCACGGGCCGATGAAATTACACAGGTAGCGGCGGGCGGCGTGACAAACGACTAGCCGCGATGGACGGAAATAACTCCACTCGGGGATACGTCCTCTGACAGAGAAAAGAAATGAAAATCTAAATTACAGTTTACAGTACACACGTAACAGCAAAACAGCTCCTTTTGCTGGGTAAATAAATATCTATGGATTGGATAGAGTAAAGAGGGATACAGAGGAGAAAATAGAGATAGATACAGCAGTCGCTCAGACTACACGCATGTGATATCACTGTCATTGATATTAAACAATCTATTGGTTCAGTCAGGCCAGTAGTTCATATATTTACTCACCCTGCCAATATCATCACAGGCCAAACCACAATATAAACAATAATAATAAAATAATAATAATTATTATTAATATTAATTAATATAGATTTAACTCATTACAGTTTAAATCTGCAATAAAATTAGCAAAATACAAATACACACTCCAAGTTAAAAGTTTGGAATAATTAAGAATAAGTAAGAAGTCTCATGTCTTATGCTCACTAATGCAGTATTTATTTGACCAGGAATATAGTAAAAGCAGTAATATTGTGAAATATTATTACAATTTATAATAGCTATTTTCTTTTTATATATATATTTTAAAATGTAATTTATTCCTGTGATGGCAAACCTGAATATTCAGCAGCCATTACTCTAGTCTTCAGTGTCACAAGATCCTTCAGTAATCACTCTAATATGCTGATTTGCTGTTATTGTCAATGTTTAAAATAGTTTTTGCTGCTTCAAATTTTATGTGAACGGTTATAATTTATTTAATTTAAATGAATGTTTTTAATAAACAAATAAATGCAGATTTAGTGTGCATAAAAGCCCTGGGTATACTTTTCTTTCTTTTTTTTACGCGTATGCTAGTGTACGCGCACAGTCGAACGCACAGCCTTGCAAAGTATACATCATTTGACTCGTATGCATACATAGGCGTTCGACGCATGCGCAGTTTTTAGCAATCTCCCGCCACGAGTTATAACCCATGTATTCTTTCATGCTAGAGTTTCACAAATGAGGGTACTTTCTAACCTTTTTGCACAGTCTCTCATCTATGTCGGCCTCCATCGTCGCTGTAGCTTGCATGTGTTCCGGTCTGTTCTGTTTATGCAGTTTTTCTTTGACTACCTTGTGAATCGACGCCCCCAGGGCACCGTTGCCACCTTGTGGATAAACTAATTACTGCAAAAAAATTAAATGCGCATGTGCGACCTGTGCGTACAAGTATGTGTACTTGCTTAACACACGGTAAGAAAAATCCGGCGGTGCACATACTCTTCTGCTGTCGAAATTCACGCGCACTGTACGCTGGCCCTCGAGTACGCGTAAAAAGTTAAGTATACTTTGGGCTTTAGAGATTTCTTTCTTAAATTATTCGAATGGTATAGTGAAAACATTTGGATGGTAGTGTATATATATATATATCCTATAAATTTATAATTCATAAGCATACATAATTAATAAACACACTTGTGTGGTGATCAAGTGTATTAAATACGCCCAACACTATTTTAGCACAAAAACTAAAAATTACATTGTATACATCATGTTTACAGTTCCTTTGCTAAGCAAAAAAGAAAAAAAGAAGAAAAAAAGAATTAAGACAAAATAAAACCCACCTCTTTGGCACGGTTAATGAAGGGTATCTGCGTCCCACTGTTGAGGTCTTCATTAATGATGAGGCGTCGAGCCCATTGGCCTGCCCTTACCACTCCACTGCCCTGGATGAGAACCATGATCTTCTCTGGGTTAGTGAGGGCATCCTCGCTCACGTAAATAAAGCTTTTCGGTTCACCCTCAGTCGCATCAACCTGAAGGAACATAAATATTATAATCAGTACCAAACGGTCGCCAGTTATGGCAGGGTACAAGATTACAGCCAATGCAATTTGTCATGATTCTGAAATGTCTCTGCTATATTATTGAACATACTTAGGGCACTTCAAAACTAGAGTTCACAATGCTGGAGTAAATAAAGAGGTCTATTGCTTGTCCATAAGTAAAACAAGAAAGCAAGTATCATCATTCAGTCAAACTTGCCAAACTCTGTGAACCTCGATTCGATTATAAAAGGTGTTTTTGTGTTGTCTGCCCCCTGATGTGTGTCAACAACTATATTTACTCTTATTAAAGTGGGGCAGGACACTCAGAAACAGCGGAGTGAGTCAGAGCCTGAAATCATTTCTAATGAACGGCGCTCAATGCTGAGCTACACTGCCAGCTGCTGAGAAGTCAACACTGTCTGTCTGCGTCTGATGAATTCATTACACTGCAACAAATCCGTCTTGACTTCTACATGCGTATACTTCCTGTGTGGCGTATCAGTTATGTGGCAAACTCTGAGATGAGCATAAAATCATATGATCGAAAATAACAATGCATTTTGTGTGTAGTCCTCTTTAAAATGGACTTTAACAAATGGATTAAGCACTAAATGCAGTTGGTCACAGGTAGCTGTGCCCATGAAACTCCCTGAAAGACAATACAGACTCCAAGAACATCATTTGGTAAATACTCTCCACAAATAAAACAGCTCATAAAAGTCTGTGCCAGCATTGTTCAGGTGATTTATGGAGAGTAATTTACAGTGCTTTTAAAAGGATATAAATTCTATGTCTACCAAGTGCAAACACCCGCTATCAAAAATGATGTGTAGTTTAATGATACGCCTCTTAAAAAGCGCACTAGAAATCATAACATTATTGCTTATATGAATGCAGTGACCACACCTTAGGAATCTCCTTGAGCGTACGCAATTTTACCATCGGAACAAATGCAATTTTCTCCTGGAGAGTTGAGAAGTGCTGAAGAATATCATTCTAAAACTTAGTTTTCACACAATTTAGACCACTGTAATCTTATGCGATGGTAAGCACAACTGCATCAGTTTCACAATAACTCTGTTTAGATTCAAATTGTACATCTAAAGTTTTTAAGGAGGAAAAAAGACATTACTTACAGGAAGGATTTCCTTCTTCAGGTTGCAGTCTTTCTCCAAGAGTTCATAAACATACTTTGTAATGATCTACAGGAGACAACAGACATTTTTATAAGTCTTTCAAACTAATAATAAAAAATAAAAAAATGTTCCAGTTAGTTCGGAACAAGACTAAAACATAACTTTGGTTGGAGCATTATG
>RJVU01053075.1:128420-140068 GCA_003731715.1 Anabarilius grahami
AAGTGCAGAGAGTTATTAAAGAATATTAGATAGACCCTTTTTACAATGTTAGATGGACCCTTTTCCGGGGTTCTCAGAAGCAGAGAACCTGTCTTGTATCTGTCTTGTTTACCATAGTTGGGTAAACTTCTAAAGTGGTGAACGGTAACAAATTTAGGTTTTGTGTTCCCACCTGCTACAATAGCAAAACAAAACATTCACTATATAATTTCTTTCCAAAAGATTAGTTCATTTCAGAATTAAAGTTTCCTGATAATTTACTCACCCCCATGTCATCCAAGATGTTAATGTCTTTCTTTATTCAGTTGAAAAGAAATTAAGGTTTTTGAGGAAATCATTCCAAGATTTTTCTCCATTTAGTGGACTTCAACAGGGTACAATGGGTTGAAGGTCCAAATTGCAGTTTCATTGCAGCTTCAAAGGGCTCTGCATGATCCCAGCCGAGGAATAAGGGTTTTGTCTAGTGAAACGATCGGTCGTTTTCTAAAAAAAATAAAATTATATACTTTTTAACCACAAATGCTCATCTTGCACTGCTCTGCGATGCGCAGCGCATTGCGTAATCACGTTGGAAAGGTCACACATGATGTAGGCGGAAGTACCGCAGTAGGGCGAAAAACTCCTCCTCATTTTCTCCTCCACCTTCAAAATCGCCCAACATCGTTGTTTTACCTTTTTTTTTTTTTTTGTATAAGCCGTTTGACTTCATCTTTGCACGTTCACTTTGTAAACACTTGCTCGGTATTTCCGCCTACATCACACGTGATTACATCATGTGTGGCGCATCGCAGAGCTAATGCAAGATGAGCATTTGTGGTTAAAAAGTATATTTTAATTTTTTTAGAAAATGACTGCTCGTTTCTAGATAAGACCCTTATTCCTGGGCTGGGATCGTGTAAAGCCCTTTGAAGCTGCAATGAAACTGCAATTTTGACCTTCAACCGTTTGGGCTCCATTGAAGTCCACTATATGGAGAAAAATCCTGGAATGTTTTCCTCAAAAACCTTAATTTCTTTTCGACTGAAGAAAGAAAGACATAAACATCTTGGATGACATGGGGGTGAGTAAATTATCAGGAAATTTTCATTCTGAAGTGAACTAATTCTTTAAATTGTTTTCTGTAATTTAATGTCAAGGTAATATAACACAAAGTACAGTGTTATAAATTTACTTAAAAAAATAGAAACAAAACTTTTCAAGATTTAAAACCTGTCGAAACATCCCCAAAGTCTGTGAAAAAGGTCCGTTGTGTGGTTTGATTTATTTATTCGGTATAATCATACAATTGCACATTGTAAAACACTAATACAACTCAAACTGAACCTATACAGACCTAAAAAACACAGTATTTCTATTTATGACAATCAGAATCAATCACACTTCTTTGCATGTATGCAAAGTACATGCAGTTGCACTCTCAACAGCCTCAGTGAATGAGATAATTGGAACTGTCTGGATTTCACTTGTTCTGCACAGAGAGCAGAGTGTACGGGTGCTGTCAGCCTAAAGCAGGGCAAATCTAGAGTACAAACAGCGTGTTGATGTAAGGTATGTTTATCCCTGCAGCTAAATTGCTAAAGAACGTGTACACAGTGCAATTTCAACCCCGGGCCAAAAGTTTCATGGTTCAGTGACATCAACAACTTTGAGCGTTTCTTTCTTGTTTTGCTTTTGCTCACGATCTGCAACAGCTGAAACTACAGTGTTTTAAGAAGTGGATAGCAAATACGGCAATTAAGATTAAATGTTTTATGGTGGTTGTGATTTGGCAACGGTCAGCAGAACAGCCCTGGTGTGACGGGGCTTATTTTCCAGGGCACGCTGATCCTGTTATGTCAACTCTGAGAGGACTTTATGGCCCACCCGGGTGGAGGGACTAACAGATGCCCCACTGGAATGAGGCGTGAAGGTGGTGGAGACGTATCCGTGTCTGACGGCTGAGACTGTCAGCTGTGCCGGTGTCACTGGATGTGTGAGGTCTTGATCTGCAGTCAAATTGAGCTGGTGGGTGAAGTCAATGGGATGCGCATGGTCTAGACCAATGCGCATCCCTAAAAAAAGAAAATTACTGACAGGTCTGTTCTGATAGAGCTGCAGGTAGCAGCTAAACAAACAATGGCTAATACAAATAATAAAAGGTGACTAGCCATATAACTGTGCATAGTAATAATAGTCTTTTAAGGAGAAAACAAATGTCTTTTGTTGTTGACGTCAAAGTTTGTGCTCCAACCTGCAGAAAGAAACTAGTCAAATTAGGCATATGCCAACATGGACATGATGCACATGATACAAATTAGGCAAGAAAAAAGAAAATACAACTCAGAATAGATTAAATATAAGACCATTTACAACTCACAGACTGATGGATATTTTGATCATGCTGTTTAACTGGGTGATATTCGGCCATTTTGAGATTATCGAAATGGCATTTTTGCTTGCCATGTCAAAATATACTTTAAAAAAAGTCAGTCAGTCAGTCAGTCAGTCAATCAGTCAATCAATGAATCAATCAATCAATCTATTTTTCTTGAAAAAACAAAAAACAAACATTCTGTAATTTAATTAATCTAATTATATAAATTGTACATATAAAATGCAACTTAATGGTAAAAAACTGACTGCAGATTCTTTCTAAATATATTATAAATCTATTTCTTTGTTTTGTACTTTGAATTGCTGGCTGCCAACAGCATGACACTGAATACAAGGACATTTACAAACAAAACACAAACTATAAAGACACGGAAAGTTTGTCAAAAGCAAGCATCAACATCTAAACACTTCACAACTAATCATCAAATTATAGTTTTGTTCACTTTTGCACAACACATTTATGGTAGTTTGTTGGGTCGACAACAGCAAATAAAACAAGAAAACCTATTTGAGAACTGCTGGTTTAGACTAGATCAAATTTAATACATTAATGGGATACTAAAAACCCAATCAAACTATGATCTGTGACTGCATAGAGAACAAAACAAATGTGGATATGAATTCATACCCACGATCATGACATAGAGGACAAAAAAACCTAAACCTTTAGATAGAGTAATAATGTAATCTTAATGGTTCCATACTCATTTAAAGCCATAAGGCATAGCCTAAGCTATTGCTTATTTGATTACAAACACCAAAAGTACATTAGGCTCAAATGAGCTAATGCAAAGGGATATTAGTGCTCGTCAGCGGTCAGCGGGCCTAAATGAGATGACGGATATCTCTACAGACCGTGGTGGAGGCGGCGACACCAGTGATGGTAGGAAGACACAGGCAGCTCAACAGTACCTAATTCACTAAATGTCAAGCTCTCTGATGAAGACTAAAATGGTTGTGAAGTGCAATATGCTTGTGTTTAATGACATCAATAAGCCTTGCAGGAAATTTCATTTATACTACATTATTGCTTCAGTGCCTCAGGTGCTTCTCTTTTGATATATGAGAGAAGAGAATGAGGGGGTCTTGAAAAGGGGCGTGGGTTCTTTTTGAGATGGTCTACGGCTGTTCAGTCTCACAGATGATTGAGTCTATGTGTCCAACAAGTTGGTGAGGGGTCTTGCAGATAAGACGTTTAAGTGCGTGCAACATGTTAACTCATCATGGACTGTCCATGCTAACATCACAGGGTGGAAAAACAATATACCCGAATTATAGAGGTAGCAGAAAGTGTATATTTTGTTTTTCGAGTGTGTGGCTCATTCAAGTTAAGCATCAAATTCAGCTTCATAAGCAGTTGTGATTTTGCTAATATTTTACAGAGATATCAGGGTGCTTCATTTGTAGTTACAAGAAGTCTCAACGTTACAACACCTACAACACCTAATATGTAAATGCCTTTAGCAACGAATTACAGACAACAATTTGTACTCAACTTGTATTAGTACAACAAAATATATATAATATAACATCATATAATATAATATATAATTATAATATAACAATATAATATAATATAATATAATCAAAAGTTTGGGGTCTGTAAGATTTTTTTAATGTTTTTGAAAAAACCAAGACTGCATTTATTTGATCAAAACAGTAATAACAGTATCACTATGAAATAGTTACAATTTGAAATAACTTTTAGATTTTGATATATTTAAAAATGTAGATGGCAGAGCTGAATCTTCAGAATCATTACTCCAGTCTTCAGTGTCACACGATCCTTCAGAAATCATTCGAATACGCTGATTTGGTGCTCAAGAAAAACAGGTTTCTTTGATCGCAAAGGTTTCAGTGACTTTATACATGTCCATTTAGATTGTAGGGGAAATAAAATCCTTTTAATTTATAACACAGAAACAGACATTACTTAAAGTATATAAATGGAATATCTACATATTACATTTGATTCATGAAAAACGACATGGTAATATGGTAAAATCCATATAAATCAAAATAACTGGTCTGTGGGAACCAAAACAATCAGGGATAACAGTGACTTCACGGAATCTTTAGGAAATTAATTTTTAGTTGCAGGAAATACAAGATCACTTTGTCTGGGGATAAAATTAAAGATTAGCTGAGGTCAAGCACTTGTTAATCACTGTATGAGAAAGATTATAAAGACAAGTCCATCTGAATGGTGGAAAACATCCAGTAGCCTCTTCACACTCATTCTCTAAACAACTGTGTGAATGGAAAGAACTTGAAAAAGCAGTCTTTTACTAATATATACTAATATCTTTTTACAAAGACATAATTTCTTATAAAAAAGGAGACAAGGAAATGTGACTCTTTTGGAGCTCACGCAGAGTTTGCACAGTTCACAACACTGAGAGTTTGAGAAATGCCCCAAACAATCCCTGAGAAGCTCTGGGCTATTTTTCTGCCTTTACAAAACAACTTGGAATAGTTCATATATTATTTGTGCAGTATTCAGA
Organism: Anabarilius grahami; assembly: GCA_003731715.1. Taxonomy (NCBI): domain Eukaryota; kingdom Metazoa; phylum Chordata; class Actinopteri; order Cypriniformes; family Xenocyprididae; genus Anabarilius; species Anabarilius grahami. The sequence goes on from RJVU01053075.1 coordinate 133,298, forward strand.
CAAGATTATTTTCACAGGTTTAACTTCTTGCCCCCAAACTCACAGAACACCACGTGAGCAGATTTCATACAAAGTGCATGTTCGGTGGTGGGAACATTGGGGTTATATAGTTCATTCCTTCATATATCCTTCACAAATCAAAACTGCTGAACCTCAACAATTCAAACAATCTGCATGTCACTAACGGTCTCTGAGGGAGTTCCCCCAGGCGTATATACTGAGAAACAGAGAATCAATTCTCACAGTTAATATCCTAAATAATCATATGGAATATTAGTGTTTGCCTTCGCTGCCCTCCTATAGATAAATTGACATGGAAAGGAGAGCACAATCGCCTGTCATTGTAATTAGAGCACAGTGCTGTCGCATAATTAATATTGTCTTATTAGTCTGATAATGAAAGCCCTGCAGGTAAGAACGGTAAGTGCTCCTCACCTCCCCCTCTAAACGTGATGAGGGTGGTGATCACAGACCTGCTGGAGAGGAGTGTTGTCTTGTATAGCACACACTAACAGAAGACCAAGAATGAGATTTTTTTCTTTTTTTGAATTGGAATAAAGGAATGAATTTTGGAGGGACAAAGTTAATGGTGGGTTGGAATCCACAGTTAGAGAATTTCACAGCAGACACTGCATAGAAATCAAACACCCGTCATTTACAAAATTCCTGACCTTTGGCTTGTCCTTACAGTAGTGGAAACTGAAAGAGTTACATTTCTTACAGCTACCAAAAAATGTTTGGAACTCTATTTAAAAGGGAAATATCACACATTTTTTTTGACTTTTTTTTCTTCAAAGGTCCACTTATAATGTTTGTCAAGCTTTATACACTAAAAATCAGTCAATCACTGGTCGACCGGTCAATGAAATAAATAACTGACATTTTATTTCTAGGAATGCACTTATATAATTGCTAGAACAGTATTTTTCATTCATTAAATATTTAATCTTTTCTTCATAACTTTTTCCTTTATAAAATAAATTGTACAAAAAGCATGTACACACACACACACACGCACACAATTTTATTTGAAATATAAAACTTTTGTAACACTATAAATGTTCTTACTGTCACATTTGATCAAGTTAATGGTTCTCAAAAAAGTATTATTTTAAATATTATAAAATATTATTCACTTTTTTTTTTTAATAAATAAATAAAATCTTACTGGCCCCGAACTGTTGAACAGAGTTGTGTATAAAATGTAACTATATTGTAACTCCCCAGTTCATAACACAATGTTTCTGAAAAATTATACAATTTAAAACATTACTGCTTGGTTTGTAGTTTTCAACACATTGTTTCAAGACATTATTACACTTTCATGACAGAAAAAAAAATAAATAGCCAGCTAGATAACATTATCTTGGTGACAAATTAGTAGAATTTGAAAGAACAACGCAGAATAAACCACAGAAAGGTTAAAACAGTAAAATATGTAAGAAAATATTGACTCCGGGCCATTGAATTATTAGAAATTAATGCACACCCGAGGTGGTAATATGGCCACGACCTCAGGTGTGCATTATTTTCTAATAATTCGATGGCCCGTAGTCAATTATTCAGCTTATACTACAGTAACCCACCTCAAGACACTGTTCAGATGTTATATTTCAAAACATTTGTCAGGTTTTTGTCCTTAAAATGTGTGGGAATCATTTTTTACGCCTCTCATCCCAAGCCTCCAAAACGTCATTTCAGAACTAGTAACGGAGGCTTGAGCCATTGATAGCAGTTGATTTGACAACAGAAAGAAAAAAAAAAATTCAGCAAATTTTTTACAGTGCATGTCAATAATTTGTTGTTTTTATCATATTGTTTACTATATTTATTTGCTTGGTCAGTGTCGTTGTGGGTTTTGTTTATTTTGCTGTTGTAGGCTGTAAGGACCTTTTGAAATAACTGAAATCATTTGGTGAAGTGATATGGAACTGTAATGAGACCTGCCTGGAACTTTTGCACACCTTAGAACGTTCGTCAACCGATCAGATTCAAGCATTCAACAGCCCTGCAGTATAAATCTATATAACACTCGGCCCACACCTGCCCCCTTGGTCAGTGGGCCATCCTTATTGTTTAGTCTTGCAGTATGGTTTAATAGTAGGGGTGTGACTAAACAGGTATCTCACGAGACGAAACGAGACTCGAGATTGAGTTCACGAGACCAGACAAGATTTTTACACACTATTTTTAAGGAATCCTCAATGGCGAAATACAGGACTAGAAAAATATTCTGCAGGTGTATTTGAAATGTTTTAACTAATCATCTTGTAATGAATGTCATTTCAGTTCTACTTTCTGAGTACGAAATATCATATGCAGTAAAAGACAACAATACTCAAGTACTGTAAAAGGTTTTGCCACTAACTCAACTGACTGACTTCTCTTCTGTATGATTTCAGTCTCTTCAGACCTTGCTGTACATGATTTATGAGCTTCTACAACTTTTGACCTCCTAACTGAACTCCTTTCCACAAACTGATCATAGAAATAAAAACAGTATAAATAAAAATGTTAACACCTTACAATAAGGTCTCATTTATTAACATTAATGCATTAACCAACATCAACTAACAATGAGCAATATATTTGCTACAGTCATTGATTGTTAGTTCATGATAGATAACAGTGCATTAACTAATGTTAACAAATGAAACCTTACTTTTTGTGCTTAATAAGAGAAAACTATTATTCATTTTTATGGTAACACTTTACAATAAGTGCAACCATAATCGCACTCTCTCAATATTCAAAGTGCAAATAAGACCACATTTTTCTTTGATACAGAGCTAAGAGATGGTTACAACTACACTGCCCAGCCTAAAATAGCTTTCATACTGAGAGATATCTGTATTCATCAGGGAGCCGCTTTCAAAACACGGTATTGGAATGCGCCCTCGCGTTTACTTTCACTTTCACGCGTATTTTTATTTAAATACAAAGCAAAACGATAGTGGAGGCGTAATGTAAACGTAGCGGTGGCATATTCTTTCCTAATCATCCTAACCACTCTGTCATGGCAATATCACGAGACTACTTTTTGCCTCGACAAGAAATCTCGTCACATTTTAGTCTCGCGAGATCTCGTAAATGAAATTTGATTCATCATGATGTAACCCTTTTAAAACTAATCTGTAGACTTCCACATATTTTCACACACCAACATAGAAACGTGCGCAGATTCTGTGTGGGAATACAAGACTTAGGTAGCGGTCGACAGAAATGGGTTTCTGAGAGGCTGATGCCATTATATGCATAATTTCACTGTTATTTCACCATTCTATCACATACAAACTTCTTATTAGCCAGAAAAACACTAAACCACATATCGCACTGCTGGAGTCCCCCCTATAAAATACATAAACACAGCCATGTCTCATGCGCCAATGATGTGGGTCTCAGACAGGACAATGGGTGACCACACATGATCAACTCCAGGCTCCGACTCCAGGAGGGGGTTTGTTTACAAGCTGCTGATGTGGCGGCAGTGATCTGGAGGATCAGAAAGGAAGGAAGAGCCTTAGCAGGGGGATCTGCAGGGGAGCGGTGGGGAGACAGAACACATGAGAGGAGGGGGGGTCACGCTAATCCCCCCACAGACACCGTCCTCTGCCAGCTCACGCACAACGCCACAGCTGAGAAAAGAGGGAGCGTGGGAGGAACGGGCGGAAAGAGACATGAGAAAGGCAGAGACGCCATGGTGGCCTTGACCAGAGCGTGTCGTCTGGGTGGGCAAGCGATAAGGTGGACACACACAGCTGAGGGTCTTAATGAAGTGCACTGTTGTCTTAGAAAGTTGATCTGTTTGTAAACTCCCATGCGGCAGAAATCCTCTTCAAACAACGAGGAGGGGGTCTGCGGGCCCCCAGATGAGCAGAATAAGTCAAGGCAAGCGATAAAGCGACAGAAAAGAAAGGAAAAAAATCCACAGACCTCCCACAACGGAGGTATTACGACTCAATCTCCCCCGTCCGGCTGACCTTAGCGCTCAGGTGATAAAACATTTGTGTTCTATGTTGGAAAAAAAAGGGGAACGTCATATGAAACTCTGACCTCTTGCATGACAGGAATCTCAGAGGGAATTGAAAAATGAGGAGAGGTACTTATCAGATGGTCCCGCTCTGACCCGAACTAATGAGCCGACTGGACTCCGGACAGTGAAGGGTAATCAATACTGCAAGATGTGTTTGTCTTAGCCACTACATGCTGACTTCAGATCAGTCGACCGCCAGGGTCTCTTAGAGCAACTCGGGCAGGACAGAATGAATGAATGACTTCAAAGATGTTTGGATAATGACAGTGATGGAGTGACAGCAGGGAATTACCAATAGATTAAAAGGCAAGAATAAAGAATACATGAGGACAAGACAAATCCCCAAAACAGAAACACACAAGGTCGAGAAAAGAGGGAGATGTGAATGCTGATTCATGACAAGAGAGAGGGTTGAGAAATAAAACAGATCGGTTGGACTCCCCTTTTCTTGTTATCTTGTTCCTCTTTTAAATATTTCACTTTTTGCTGTTGTCAGAGGAAGAAAGTGGGCATACTTCATGTGATGGTCCCATAAGGCTCCTATGTGATTCTTTTCTCTTTTGTGTCATTCCAACCATTAAAGACAACATGAAGCATTCACAAGGATTGAAATTCTACTTTCATTCATTCATGTCCCTATATTCTGATATGTAACACCCTCATTTTAACATTCACTAAATTCCCAAAAGCTAAAATGGAGTCAGACAAAAAAAAAAAACAATTTGTTGGGTTTTTATATTGACTGTAACTTCAGAATGTAACATTTCAGAGTGTACAGTAACAGACTACTATATAGGGAAAACATGAGGAGGACATGATTTCAGCAATCGTGATTTGATTGGATAATGAAAATGAACAACTAGGTAATAAAAAACATTTACTTTAAAATAACATTATTTTAGAATACCAATGAGACCAGTGTCATATATTATGAATGAGAATCAGCAACATTTTAATATTTATTTATTTATGGGCTTCTTTTGAATTTGTTTAAATTTTAATAATTTTAAAAGTGTTTTTATTAGCTTTTATATATAGTTTTTATATATTAATATTTAGCTTGATTTTTTTTTTCCAGTTTAGTTTTAGTAATTTTAACTTTTGTTTTACTTCAGTTGTCAAGGCTCAATTTCAAATGTTTAGTTTTTCATTGAATAAAGATATTTTATTTTATTTCAGCTTTATTTCAATTACTGAAAACATTTTAATAGTTTTAGTTTACAATAACAATACTGATTTTGATTTCATGTTGTCTCTGTAAACACAAAGCCTTGCTATATTTCTTGAAGCTGGCGAAGGAACATCAACTACACAAACCTTTGAGGAGGTAACGGTTCTTCCTAGTAAATCAACAGCAGCCATTTTATGGGAAGCTGTTCTTAACATAAAAACAAAACAAGCATGACTGATGCTGTTGTGTGGGCTTGCAGTCACTCTAAAACTGCTATGATCTTGAGCCGTGTGTGTGTGTGTGTGTGTGTTCTTGTTTATATTACATCGTGGGGACCAAATGTCCCCACGATGTAATAAAAACCTGAGATCACCTACATTGTGGGGACCAGCCAGCGGTCCCCACGAGGGAAATGGATTAATAAACATACTAAATGATGTTTTTTTGAAAATGTAAAAATGCAGAATGTTTCCTGTGATGGTTAGGTTTAGGGATAGGGGTAGTGTAGGGGGATAGAATATACAGTTTGTACAGTATAAAAACCATTACGCCTATGGAGAGTCCCCACTAAGATAGCAAAACAAACCTGTGTGTGTGTGTGTGTGTGTGTGTGTTTTTGTGATTTATGAGGACACAAATTTGTATAATGTGTTACATTGGTATTACATTTCATGAGTCCTCATATTTTAAATAGCTTTAAAACCTGTGTGTGTTTGTCTACAGGACAGGGCCTGTTTGTTTTTCCTCACATAATGAAACAGCTCATATTTACAGTAACATGATTTGTCGCTCACTTTTCGCCTAAGTGTTGCAGTACAAAATATGAAATTCGGTTAAGAGGTCTGTTCAAATCCAGGAACAGCCTGCATCACTTCCCCATCCAGTTCGACTTCTCCTATGTCACAGTCCAATTTCCAATCAATTAAAAGCAAATGATAAGCAAAATACTCCCTCTGAGTCAATGTTTCTCTCACATACTCACAGTATAAAGCCAATCAGTATAAAATGTGAAACAAATGGGAGTTATCTATGAAATCAAGCCATCTGGGCAGCTCTTCTTCATTACAATACTGTATGTCTGTCATTCCACAGATGCAGAGAAAGATCCTCATTTATTAACAGCTTAATGCTCTCCCATCTGGAGTCGAGCCCACACTGTGTCACCTAGCGCTGAGAACAGTCACTTACAGCCCTCCACACGCACTCTCTCCGTGTGTGAGTGTACGTGTTGTAAGGTAACGTTCATGACCCTCCGCCCACTGCAAACATACCAACATGGACCCACACAGTACCTGCCACCCACACACAAACTCACACGCCGTCAGACACAAAGTATGAATGCATAAACAGCGTTGTACTGGCAGGGAGGTCAACAAAATGGCCAGGTAAACACACAAAACAAAACACTCGCATATATTGAGGGAAAGACACAAACTTGCAAAAAGCAACAGACACCTGATATTATGGTAGGAAAGACACATTATGAAACACTTGCACACAATCTCAGAAAAAAAAAAGAAAAACTTAATTACACACAAGCAGAACATCAAAAGACCAGCAATCCCCC
>RJVU01053075.1:166506-185754 GCA_003731715.1 Anabarilius grahami
AATAATGCATCAAGGAATATTCTATGAAAAGAACATAACACATCTCTAACCGGGTCTGTTGCCAGCACAATCTACCAACACCCACAGTGCAGCACATATTCCATCCGCGACTGTTTCTCTCCATCACCTCGCTCCAGGCCTTCTCATCCATCATCTTTCCTCCCCACCTTCTTCTTCCACTCTGATCTCCAGAGCGCAAAAGCCACCACAGCAGTACTGGCGGGCCAGCAGGCAGGCTAGACCCGGTACCTCAGGAGCGCGGGGGAGCGTGAAAGAGAAGCCAAGCGATAGAGCAAGTGATCAAAGGACCGCAGACAGCTCTTCCAGCAGCTGCCCTTGAAATGGCGAGCAGAAAGGTCTCACACGCATGCCATGACTTTAAAATCTCAATCCCTCCCCTCCCCCCACCTCTGATTAGTCCTGAAACATCAGAGAACATGGTCAGGACCAATGGAAAAACTGGCAAAGATCACTTCACCATTGCCATGCTGTGTACTGGAGGACAATTGAGCTGTCACACTTTGTGGTGTAGCAGGGTTCAGGTCTACGTTTCAAAAGTCCAAAAATGCCTTTAGCCCTTGCATACCTAGATGACCTGCATAAAATATGGAGGCACCAATGTAGGCTTTGCAAAAGGGCATAATGTAGCTGCAAAAGGGGGCGCTCATGAGCACCCTTCTGGCTCATTACATGTGAAACTGGGTTTGGGTAAAGAACAGATACCTAAATGAAATATATTACTTCTGGAAAATTGTTAGTATTTCTATTGAATTTTACTGGAGTTATTTGAATTATTGGATTTATTGGAATTATTTTTCTCAAAGAAGAAAGCAAGTCATACAGGTTTGGAACAACAAGAGATAGCATGACAAGTTGCACAAATTTGCAAACAAGCAGATCATGGCACTGTTCTATTACCATATTCATGATTCATACCTAAGGTCCGTTTACACTATTGCATTTTCCTTTTAAAACGGTGTTTTAAAATGAAAACGATCCTCGTCTACACTGCCGTTTCGCAGAGCGAACATGGGCAGCCACGCCACCATTTTTAAAAGTATCCGTTTTGGTTCATCTACAATGAAACACAACCCCGGCGTTTTCAACATAAAACGGGCTCTGCAGTGTTTTCAAAAGTCTCCGTTTTTCGAGAGTCGAAAACACAGGAATAGTGTAAACGACAGGCGTAATCGTAGCAAAAGTTATGCGTTTTAAAAACTAAAATGCACTAGTGTAAATGGGGCCTACTTGTAGTGCTGGGCGGTTTGAACTTTTATTTTGCCGGGTTTTAATGAAGACCTTTGAGTTTGTGTGTTTTAATAAATGATATTACTATTATTATTATCAGTATTAATCGAAGTACACTCTACTGTACAATAGTAATATACTGTATTTCTGTTATTTCAAGTTCTGTTGCAGCTCTTGAAGCTGAAATCATTGCAAGCATCACGCATGCTTCAGTAGCCTATACGAGTAACAGTAGATGAAACTGCGGTGCTCATTCACACAGACACAGAAGAATATACAGACTTAAGATTTCAATAGCAGTCTTTTTGAGCTTCAATATTCGCAGATACTAGTCCGTATTGATATCTGATTCAATGTACAGCCCTACTTTTGATTTATTCATCCAAAAATGTGATGTTCTGCTTTATACAGCAAGTTCCATTTGTGACTGGATTCCGTGATTCCATTGGTGTTTTCTGCATCGCGGAATTTATGGTTCTACATGGTATTTGCAGTATTAAAGAGAGTTAGTTTTGTGAGTTATTTATTGTTGTGTTATAAAGCTGTTATCTTTAGTGTAAGAAGGGAATGCAGTTAATAGAGGTCTGCTCTCAATGCACTCTACATATCGCTCTCCATGGCCATTGAATAGATACGGCAGCTATGCACCAGTATGGCGGTATTTGAAAAATACATATCGGTTGCAAACTTTAAACCGGTTTACCGGATTAACCGGTTTATCGCCCAGTGCTACCTAAATGAAATCATTGTTAAAGTAGTGGCCAAAACATGGCATTGCCATAATTTTCCATATAATATTTTCATGCAACTTTTTTGTAAGAGCAGCTACAACTAAGTATTTATAATCAAAGTTTCCATGAAGCTAAACTTCCATCATGAATGGCAAAGAAACATGTTTGCTAACAGTTCACGTCCTTATTTTGAGCAAACACAGCCAACAACAGTGCAGTCTTTATCAGATTGGCACTGCATTAATGAGAGCCAACCCTGTTCCAAAGCCTGGCAGACGATTCCCTGAGAGTGTATGCACTCTTGTTAAGAGGCCAACAGACATTGATCATGCATGGTCGCCCTCCAAGTGGCGAGTTCGTTCAAACACACCCAGTTCTTAACCTCCACTGCAGTTTGTCAAATAAAGCAGCAGCAGTGCTGTTTGTCCTTGACTCTGTCTCTTGTCAAGAGTGCACTCTCCTTGTCTGGATGACACCTCTCACAGAAATAGCAGCCAGTGAGCTGGTGCTCAGGACCCCCATCACTTGAGCTAAATCATTAACCCTCTTAGTCACAGCGTTGCTGGCTTGGCCCCTGACAAGTCTGAAGCTCCTCCGTCTAGTTTTTATTTCGCTATTTCGTGCTCATACTCGCAACGCCAATTAGAGGTAACTTACGCTAAGCTAAATTGTTAGTAAACAAGGTAAGCCATCGCATTCTGTGTTGTTTGGTGAGACAGACAGCGATGGTCTTCCTGTCATAACACTCACAAAAGCAGTAACAAGCAGCAGCACTAGACACCTGCTGATGGCTCCAGCGAGCCTCCGGGTCCCAGGGATCAAGCAGCTCCACGGAGGCAATCAGTCTTCCCTGACAGGCCCTCGCTGCACCCCGAGAGCAGTATGACAGCTCTTATTTTACCACAGAGGGACCTGCCGACACATCGCCTCACCCTGTACTAGCAAACCCCCAGCGCCCGCAGCTCCCCAAAGCAACCCCAACCTCGGCAAGCCACGGACTTATAAATGAATGAACAAAGCTCCGTATTTATAAACACACACACACATTCGCACACGTACACGCAACCCGAGTTGTTTCTCGCCGCTCCCAGCTGAGCGCGGCAACAAAAAGAGATCCATCCTGATTTCACCTAGATACGCCTCTAAGATGTAGACTATCATTTATTCAACAGACTCCCTTTGTAAGCGATGCATATTTTAAGTGTAAAACACACCCAGACACGCGCACGCTTACACTCACAGGGGACGACCGCAGTCATGAGTGACGCGAGCAGTGCAGAAACATAAATATGTTGATATGGGGGAAACTTTTCTCATGCTTTTTTTGGGAGAAGTAATTCATCTTATTCCCCATGTTTTGAATTTGCATCGGGTTCAACCTTTACAGCATAATAACTGAAGAGGGAGAGGGAAATAACCAGCACTGTGGGAGCCCAAGCCGGATATAAAAGCGACTCGAGGCTCAATCGACGTTTGCGTGCATGTTTTTGTCTTCTGCTTCAACAACATTCCCGTATCTGCTCTCCGCTCAGAGTGGCATGGGGTCAGGGGAAGTCAGAGTACAGAGGCATGGGTGGTGGTGGTCACCGTAATGACATGATTAGTTAATAGTCTTGGTGCTTGGGTGTTTCGACCGTCAAGCCTGGAGTGAACTGATTACCCAGTAAATCCATTGATCTGCAATTCCCTTCCCAAACTCCCAGCGGGGCGCGGTGATCTCCGAGCAAAAAGCGAGTCTTTTAACTTCATGAAGGGGGGCTTAGTCAAATCTGATCACAGCTCCTGCGCTCTTACCATTTCAAACAGCTCATTTTTCCCCACGCTAATGGAACTTTTGGGGTGTTTGGGAGATAAATAAGTCAATCCTATTACCTCATTTAATATCAAATGCCACCTAATTATGGCTGTGTATGTTTTCAAACACTGCATAATTTATTGTTACGCTTGCCCCCTAATCTACAGATGCCTATCGGCCGGCAATTTCTTTTCCCCTCTTATAATGAAATACTTGCCTCTACATCAGGTGACAGAGCCGTGGAATAGATAAGCAATGAATGTATTATAACTTTCATGGCACTCCACTCACCTTAAGGGGATTTGCATCAATGGCTTGGAAGCTTTCAAGGCCTTTTTACCAGACAAAGGCCATTCTGGAGGATGCTAAGAGAGGACGTATCTCTTTTTACCTATCACTCTTACCTTACATGATTTAACAAGTTACTGTTATTTGCATACACTAAAAAGTGTATGTTTACAATTAATCATTTAGCAGAGGCTTTTATCCAAACTGAGCATAAGAGACTTCTTTAAAAGAACATTAAAATATATTACTGACCTCAAACTTTGGAACTGTGGTGTATTTTGTTACAACTTTGTTATTTGCGACCTGTGCTGGCAAAATTAGTCACAATGAGCAAATTCTAAAAAAACGATTTATTGTGATTTTTACAATCTCCATTAAAAAACCTTCAAAATGATGTATGATTTGTTGGAATCCGACAAAACAATAAAGATTCCAAAACAAAATCACCAAGCAACCATACCTTAAAATCTGTTAATAACACCTAATTTGACACACACCTCATCAAAACCAAATATCTATAGGAATATATTCAATATATTTTCAATATTTTACTTCAATATTTTGAAGTACTGTAATTCTTTTTATATGTGTATATCAGGATCGCGCGCTGTCTGAGGCGTCTTTGTGCGCGCTTCGGATCTGTCAGTCAACGCAAATAAGATCAAATTGTTTACATCAGCATGAGTTTGAAAATCAAATTTCATTGGTTCATACTAATGCCATAAAAAATTCGCTATGAATATCCACAAAGTTGGAATGCTGCGCTTTAAAACGATACCAAACTTGTGCTGAGGGGAAGCCCCAGTGGTGAAGCGAGCAGAGAAAAACGGCATTCAAATGGACAAAGGAAAGGTACTCCTCTTCGAAAACATACACATAAAGATACTTTTAGATGTTTAATTGCTATTTGAAGCATTTGGATTGCTAAATGAGGATTACTAAAACCTCAAATTCGACCAAATTTGTAGCTCGTAATCTTCATTCCGACTCATTTTGCCAGCACAGGTCACATTTTTAAAACATATAAGTAAAAAAAGGGAAAAAAAAGTTCTAAACCATAAACCATAACGCTGGTAAAGAAGCTATGGCTGAGTGCGAAATTAACACATCTTCTCAAATTGAACTTGAATGAACAAGGTTGCCAGCATGGCTGGTCTTGCCACAGAGTAAAGGTGTGAAAACCCTGGGGGTAGAGGCCAGTATAATGAGTGAATATGACCACTGCTTAATAACATTCCTCAGGGGTCACAATGGCAGCACTGAAACCTTCATTAATGCTACAGCCACACAGAAGGGACTGAACTCAGATCAGTTTAATTGGACCAGTGAGAAAATAAGACCACCGCATAGATCTGACACTTATTCATTAGAAACATATTCTTGTTCTCTTTATTTGGCATAGGGTTGCCCTTAAACACAGTGCAGATAAAACTGATTTAGGATTATTACATTCAGTATATAATAGCAGCCTACTGGGAATTAATTAGCAGTTATTAGGCAATTTCTTAATCGTATAGGCCACAGCCAATGGGGAAATATTACACTAATGTTAGTTAGTTAGCCAGTCCCACTAGCCACCATGTTGTCTCATTGGTCGAACTCTCATAGGTCTACCGTTTATCAAAACACACAAGAAAGAACAAGTGTGAGACCTAACCATTATATATCAGTTTAATAAAAGACTTTGTTTATGTGGTATAGTCATTCCTGATAAAAATAGCTGTCACCCCATCATGCCTAACAGGCTATATACAGTATGAGACTTCATACTGTGAGAGTTTCACTAGTTTTCATTAATGAGTGCTGATGAATGAGCCAGATGGTTTCTGCATACCTAAACAGGTGCCTTCCTCTGACGCTCACCACGCACATGCTGGAAAATAAATGGATGGAGGAGAAGCGATTGAGCAGCAGAGAAAGAAAGATGTAAACACTAAGCTGACAGGAGGAACTCGCCGCTTGGAGACTCTGAATATTTGCCTGTATAATGGAACGCTGTTAAAGAGATAATTCATTCAAAAATGAAAATTTTTTCTACAAGATTTTCAAGCAACTGGTTTCAGAAGACTTTGGATATAGTGTATGGGTTGTCTGGGCCAGGATTTTCAAACTTTTAATATTAAAAAAAACATATATGATGACCCCTTTTCCTAAAATATTAAGTCAATAATATATACTGATGCATACAAACTATGTATACCGTGTGTAGAAAGGAAGTTTCCAGAATATTATCAGGAAAAAAATATAGTTTCACTTTATTTAGATAGTCTACTTCAGACATTCTAGGGTTAGGGTTACTAGAATAATTTGACATATACTTGCAAATTTACTTATAGTCAGTAGAATGTCTGTTCGGAAACCATCAAAATAAGGCAGATATTAAGTAGACAGTCTACTAATACTTAGTTACTTAGTAGAATGTCTAAAGTGGACTATCAAGAGAAAAAAATGTGTTACCAAAGTACATATTTTAAAGATTTATATGTAATAAGTGAACAAGTAACACTTTACAATAAGGTCTCTTTTGTAAACATTAGTTAATGTTTTAACTAACATGAACTAACAATGAGCAATACATTTGTTACAATATTTATTAATCTTCGTTAATGTTAGTTAATAAAAATTCATTGTTTGTTCATGTTAATTCACAGTGCATTAACTAATGCGTTAACAACATTTGATTTCCATAATGTATTAGTAAATCCTGAAATTAACAACTAAGATTAATAAATGCTGCAGAAGTACTGTTCATTCTTAGTTCATGTTAACTAATGTAGTTAACTAATGTTAACTAATGAAACCTTATAGTAAAATGTTACCAATATTTAATATATATTTTTATACATACAATAAATATTTTAAATAAATATAAATATATTGAAAATAATTCCCTGAACCTGGTCTGGACTACTTTTATGACACTTTTCTTTTTCTTTTCTTTTTTTTAGTTTGACAGTATAAATCAGGTTACACTTCATTTTATCTGTTACAGTGTAATTATACTTTTAGGTACTAAGTAATATTAACTAACTACATTTACTTACTATAAGGTTAGGGTTAGAATTAGGATTAGGTTTGGTTTAGGGTTAGTTGCACGCAGTTATGCATAATTTATACTCTAGTTAACGTGTAACAAAGACACAATAAAAAAAAGTGTTTCCATAAATCACCATCTACTTTCTGACAAGCCTTTTCACTTTCTGAGACCATGCAGGCCCGTAACAACACTGTTCCGAAATGATTTTTAGGACTCTTCAGAACGTTTGGTCAGTGTGATGTAGGTCACTTGTTCATCCCTAAATCTTCATGAAAAACTCATGACAGATGGAGTGAGGCAGTGTGGGATATCTGTGGATATGTGTGTGTTCGTTCTACACTGTCAACAGCTTAGGTAATCATTCCATTAAGCATATTTTGCGTGAACTAGTCTCCCTCATACGGGTTGCATTCCCTCAGGAAAGCATTACAGTATTGCTATCGAGTCTCCCAAATGTCAAAGCAATACTAATCTGGATATGCTCAATGAAAGCATGCCACAAACTTCCCCTATTGTTGCAGATAATAAAACAAGGAGCATGGCCATGGGGGCCGATTTAAAAAGCGGCCCCACGTTTTTGTGTTGACGTTTTTGATTTCACCCACTTTCTGCTTTAATTTGATTTGCTCGGGATCTGAATGGAATAGATGAAAAGCCACCTGAGGCATGGGATTAGCCAGGCAGCAGTGCTGTTCCCGATGCACACACCTATTTAGCTATGTGCTGTTTCTTTAACCCTAATGGTGTGTGGTAATGGCAGTATGAAACGTAGTAATGTAGGGGTCATACTAATTTTTACCATGGTCTGTCTGAATACTCGATTCTGATTGGCTGGAAGGTGTACATAAAACCTGTGGTTCCAAGTCAGTTTAATCACCGTTCTATATTAAAGCACTGATTTCACTGAAGCACACACACTCACACACAGAGATCAGAGATGACGCTGTGCACACACAGAAACACTGCCCTGTGACTTTTTATTATTATTATTATATTAGCTTCGCTACTGAATCGCTACATTAGATTACTCAGCAAGGAGGTGGTAACGTCGCTGTTTTTGAAGTAATTAAACTCACAGCTTCATTGATAGTAGAGAGATGCTACACAGATGCAGGTAATTCACACACATCGCTCTCTCTCTCTCTTGATTAATCAATATGCTAACAACTCCACTTTGAGTCGGGCGGTTCTTTACCTTCATGTCATGGGTACAGAACATTTATCTAACGAAGCATGATACGAGCATATACTGATATATGTATCTCTTAGTTTTGCTACTCAGACAATAAAAGTAAAGCATTTGTAAAGCATTTTCTTCATGTTACACCACTACTTAAACAATTAACACGTTACTAAAAAAAAGGCCACGTACACACTGCATCTAAATTTGGTTGTCAATTTACCTTTAAGTGCTTAATCCTGTTCTGTCCAAACAGAGATCAATAATTTACGGGAGTGACAACCGCATTCTACAACCGAATTAACTCCTGAAAAATTCAGGTAGTGACAACCGCGTTAACCAAAAATTCTATACAGTGTGTACGGAACGGAACTGAACTAGTTGTTAATGATGTCTCTATTATATGCGCAAGAAAACCAGATGGATAGAAGTATGAGGATTGACTCATTGTGTTGCCAGATGTTGCTTTCAAAAAAAAAAAAAAAAACGGCAAACAAAAACAAGCCCATATTAAACCAAAATATATCCAAATGCTTTATATTGAAAACAAGACCAAAATATCGAGACCCGCACCTTCCCATCTTAATAACTCCATAAACTTGATTGATCTGTGAGCCACGCTCAAACAAAAGCCCCAAAAAGCTTATAATAAGTGGACATGGCAACACTGCAAGAGCGTGCTCTTTGAACCAGCCTTCCAAAACACGACACCTCCGTTGACTGTGCTTTGCTAAAATTGCCAAACAGAATGAGTCTTTGGTCGCTGTAATATCAATTTATCAAAAATAGCAGATACCAAACACGCCACGCCAGACTGTCACTATGGTTACCACGATGTAAATCATCACGACTTTGGGAGTGAGTTGCGTTCTGTACACACACGGAATGAAAATTTAGGGGATCACTCCTATATTTAAATGTGGTTGTCACTCCAGAAACGTTAAAGTGTGTACATGGCCTATTTTGAAAACTGTTGTCTTACTTCTGGATGACGGCTTTTTTTTTTTTTAAATCACAGATTTGTTGGTTGTTAATTCAAAATGTGAATGACACGACCTTATAAAGGTACACGTTACATCCCCTCTTCAAACAAGTAAAGCTGTATCCTTTCTTCTAAATCTGAGTTTCTCTCACTCTCTCTTTCAGGTCGGTGCTGGTGACAGGTGATTTATCAGGACGTTTGTGTTGATTAATCTGCCACTAGAGCCCGTATATTGGGTCGCAGTGCTGTCAGCTGGCAGGGGGAGAACCAGGAGTGGCTCGGCTGAGGCAGACCACCACCCAGGTGGCTACATTGGAGCTAAATGAGCTGTGCAGAGTTTCATATATGCACACACATGCTCCTGCTCATCCCGCATGATTTGGCATAGCACATCAACGAACAATAAGTTATGGCCGCTTTGGCCTGTCAGCGTTTCTGTCGTCAACTCCATCCAAACAGAGACACAGTAACAGGAGCCAGTGGGGTATGACCCAACTATAGCTTCCTTAACATCGTTACCCTAAAAGGTTCTTTATATGTGCCTGACAAAAGAGGTTGCTCTTGCAAAGCTCATTTCATAATACAGTACCTCAATTGAGAAACTATAATAAAATGGAACAACTGTTGACATACAATAAGAGTCTAGAGCTAAAAAATTATATAATTTCTTACAGTAACATAATTAAGAACACATTTATTTTGGATGATTCTTCCTAAATTCATTAATAAAATAAAAAATAACAAATAAAATAAAATTAGTGTAATGGTATAAAATGAATGTGGAGAGTGTTGATTGCAAACGTATCTTGACAAATCTGAGCACAGTTTAAGATACTGTTGAGGTCTCTTCTGAAACTCTGAGACAAGTGGGATTTTATATTGATATTAAAAATAATAAAAATATATATTAAAAATTGGGTAACACTTACAATAAGGTTTAATGTTAACATTACTTAGTGAAGTGAAGTGAAAGTGAAGTAACATGTAGCCAAGTATGGTGACCCATACTCGGAATTTGTGCTCTGCATTTAACCCATCCAAGTGCACACACACAGCAGTGAACACACACACCGTGAACACACACATCCGGAGCAGTGGGCAGCCATTGCTGCGGCGCCCGGGGAGCAGTTGGGGGTACGGTGCCTTGCTCAAGGGTCTCACCTCAGTCGTGGTATTGAGGGTGGGGAGAGCGCTGGACATTCACGCCCCTCACCGACAATCCCTGCCGGACCTGAGACTCGAACCCATGACCTTTTGGGTTACAAGTCCGACTCTCTATCCATTAGGCCACGACTGCTTAGATACATTAGTTAAAGGGTTAGTTCATCCAAAAAATGAAAATCCTGTCATTAATTACTCACCCTCATGTCGTGACCTTTGTTCATCTTCAGAATACAAATTAAGATATTTTTGATGAAATCTAATGGCTCAGTGAGGCCTCTATTGCCAGCAAGATAATTAACACTTTCAGGTGCCAAGTAAAATACTTTTTGTGCGCCCAAAAAAACAAATTAACGACTTTTCAACAATATCTAGTGATGGCCGATTTCAAAACACTGCTTCGAAGCTTTACAAATTTTTTGTTTCGAATCAGTGGTTCGGAGCACCAAAGTCATGTGATTTCAGTAAACGAGGCTTGGTTACGTCATAAGTGTTTCAAAATTCCAATAGTTTATGTGACTTTTGCAGTTTGATACACAATCCATACCACTGATTCGAAACAAACGAATTGTAAACCTTCGAAGCAGTGTTTTGAAATCGACCATCACTAGATATTGTTGAATAAAGTCGTTATTTTGTTTTTTTGGTGCACAAAAAGTATTCTCGTAGCTTCATAACATTAAGGTTGAACCACTGTACTCACATGAACTCTTTTAAATATGTCTTTAGTAGCTTTCTGGGCATCTCATTTGTGTTCTGAAGATGAACGAAGGTCTTATGGGTGTGGAACGACATGAGGGTGAGTAATTAATGACAGAATTTTCATTTTTTGGTGAACTAACCTTTTAAGATGAACTAGCAGAACAATACTTTAACAGCATTTAATAATCCTAGTTAATGTTAATTTATACATTTAATAATACATTTTTAAAATGACAATTCACATCTGTTAACAATAGTAATGCACTGAACTATAATTAATTATTATTAACCATTTTCTTTCTGTCATCCTTTGTCTGTGCTACAGTATATGATCACACTATTCATTCAAGTGCTATTAAACCATTCAAGCATGATAAGACTCAAAAAACTTCAGACATTGAGTTCTCTTTTGCGCTTGAATGGACAAAAACACAAAATTATATGAAAATTCCAGTTTTGTCGAGTATCCTCGTACGCACAGTCTTAAATGAGTTATAAAGTGTTAAATGAGTTGCTGAGTTAAATGTGTGTCAGGTCTTAAAGTGACAACAGAGACCTTACTGTAAAGTGTTGCCAAAATTTGCATTGCTCTGGCTTACTCTTTAGAGCTAAATTTGATAAAGAGATTGGTTGTATGAATCTGCATCACACAATGCCACAATGCCAGTAGTAAAATCTAATTAAATCGATCACTGTACAAATAATTACTGTAACGTTTTATGTAATCAACTTTAGCAATGCAAGTTAGCGAACTTGAAGCTATTCCACAGTTTAGTTTAGTTTTTTACTGAAATAAATATAATATAAAGAAACTTGCAGTAAATGTACAGTTGAATATTATATTAAAATATTGAGAAACAAGCATTAGCTATTTAATTAATCAACTCCTTATTTTAAAGCGAAAACAATATGGCAGTTTGGCCAGTTTAGTGTGAGTCATTAACAAACAACCTGAGCGCGTCCCACCATGAAACAAGTGCATTGAAAAGGCCTTTTAAAATATCCATTGACTATAAATCTCACTGGACCAGGGATAGTACATTTACTCTGCCTGCCCAATCTCATCTATTTAGTCTAATTACAAACACTACACCACTCATAAAAGTCTGAGAGGCTGTTAATCCTCACAGCTCATACTCACAAACCTTTAGGAATGCCTGTAGGAAACATAAATTCAGGAAATGATGATGGAAAGAAAGAAAGAAAGAAAGAAAGAAAGAAAGAAAGAAAGAAAGAAAGAAAGAAAGAAAGAAAGAAAGAAAGAAAGAAAGAAAGAAAGAATCTGAAAACTGCCTTATACATTTTTATAACAAAACATTGTTACAAACATGTCCCAGTGTTTTTATCCATATTGTTCCCCATTGACTTTCATTTTACAAACAAAAATAGTTGAATAATTCTTCAAAATATCATTTTTTTTATGTTCCACAGAATAAAGGAAGTCATACAAGTTTGAACAACATGAGGGTGAGAAAATGATGACAGAATTTTCATTTTTCATATCTTCAATATTTTTCATCTCTTTAAGGATGTTTAGATATTTTACATGGAAAAACACAAAGAAGACAATAAAGAATAACACTTTTGCAGTGATGAAAGAAAGAAATCACAAGGAAAAAACACAAGCAAGATTGAAGATCAGTCATTGGCTGACCCTACTTTCACTCAACGAGCCCCTCCTGCCCATCCACAGGTGAGGCAGACAGGCAGAATGTTTAACCTTTCCTTTGTTTCGCCAGGATGCCTGTGAAAGAATGTCTCCTGTGGCTTCGCTTTCACTGCTCCACGCCACACGGCTCAACTCAAACCAAAAGTCTCAGTCACACTGCATGCTTGAGGTGGCAAAACAGACCAACCGTGAAATAAAGGAAGACTCTGTGATTAATCCACCTGCCTTAATTCAACACGCCCTCATCCCAGCCTACAACCCACACAGATGAAAAACAAATGGCTATAGTTAAACAAACATGTACTTTATGTGGCAAGCACACCTGCTAGTACTCCATCACTCTGGGACAATTTGAACTTCATCTGAGGTTACAGGAAGATCTAAAGACCTAAAATATGAGCTGATTACTGGGCAAATTCCTATGAATTAATTGTAGAATTAAAGCCAGAAAAGTTGTAGTACAACAGTTGTGGAGCAACTATAAACACATTCTTATGTCCAGTACAGATCATGATGAAGACCAGAACAAGCCATTAACAGTGATGGAAAATGCTGGATTCAGGAGAAAAAAGAACAACAACAACATTAAAGAAAAGTGTGAAACTAAAAGCAGCTCTCTCACTACCCATTCAATCAGTAACAAACAGTGTTTTTGAAAGGAACTACATTGAAAAGAACATCACTATTACTATTGTTCACTATCATTAATACATAACTCTTAAGCAATCTTCTTCAGTTTATAACCGCACCATTTGTGCCATGGACATGAATGATAATTCAAATGGAGAAGGAGTGACTTTATGAAGATACAATAGAAGTGGTAAAAGATCCCTTACAGTTGCAATAAGCAGGGTTCCAAGCTGGATTTATGGACCAGAACCGGAATATCACAGAGACTTAGCAAATACCTTGCAACCACACAGAACACCTTAAACCATGTCTACGCCGTAACAATCCACAACAATTTGAGGCTGTCTACGCTGGACGCGACAAAACGACCGTTGCAAATCAATTTGTCCTTCGTGTCAGATTTAGCGCTAGTGTTGGAGTATTTCAGAAATAGATTTGTGCATGAGTATATTGTCAGGAATTTATAGTGTTGCATCACACCGCACTGCACCACGTCCAGTGTAGACAGTGTCACTGATTTTAATGGGTACAATTTTTTATTTATTTATTTATTTTTGTCGTGCAGCTTGCGTCGGTAGGTAGTACCTTTGGTTTGCAACTTACTCCGCCACCGTTAAAAAAGTATGTTCTATACAGTATGAATGTGCGTGTATGTATGAATGAAATTCGGCCACACTGCATTCACACTCCATCTGCCATGTTGTCATTGTCAAGTGACCTATCAGTTGTGTCGCTTCACTTCCATTCACAAATCCTCTCCCGTGGCCTCATAGGATAGTAAAGTGTGCATCGAATGCACAGTTCAGAATCTCACCAGAAGTAGTAGCTCTTCACCGAGTGCTTACACAGATACACACGGGGGGCATTTTAAAGCTGGCGTCTATCAGTGGATCCCTAATATATCCGCTGATAGATGCCTGCTTTCAAACACTCCCATGTATATCTGTGTAAGTGTTCAGTGAAGAGTGTCAAAGATGTCTATTTACAACATGTTTTTGAAGTGTTGATCATTGCAGCCAATCACAGACATCTGTTGAGCGCGTGAACACAATAGCCAATCAGAGGTGTTTAAAAATCTGCTCAACAGCGCTCAAAATGCTAGGGGAAATGCTGGTATTGTCACATATTTAAAATGAAGTTGGTACTTTTGACAACCCAAGTTTGGAGGGGCTGAATGTGGTATATATATGTATACATATAGCAACACTCTAGAAGCCATCCAGAATGTCCTAGCAACTAGACAGAACATTCTAGCAAACACCTAGCACTACCCTAGGAACCACCCAGAACATTCTAGTAAACATGTAGAACACACTAGCAACCACTCAAAACCGCTCAATCAGACAACAAAAGTAGACATCTATCCTGCCTTCAAAAACCATCCAGATGGAGGCTTCATAGTAGACTGGATGTTATGCATACATGCCTTGCCTACTGTACCTCAGGATGTGGCTTGAAAAGGCAGCAAGGTTTCAGACACAGCCAAAAATGACCGTGACACTCTCACACTTAACACACACACACACACAAAAACTGGTTCTTCAGCGGTTCTTTGGGTTGGTTGAGGTGCTATATAGCACTTTTACCATATAAAGAACCTGTTAAGCCCAGTATTGTTCTTCGGCGGTTCTTCAGCGGTTCTTTGGGATGGTTAAGGTGCTATATCGCATCAATGCCATACAAAGAAACCGTTAAGCTCCTGTATATTTCTTTAAAGGTTCCCTAACTCTCTTTTAGTTTAGTTGGGGAAAGGAAAAAATAACATTAAAATACAGTATATTTCCTGAAGATAACGTGGTTCTCAACCTTTTTGCAACAAGACAGTTGGGATACTGAGAGCTGTCAGTTGCAGTTTATATTATGTGGAATGGGGAACACGATTGGAGGATGAGAGAAAGCTAAGACATGGTGATTGGCTGTAGTCTTTGAATGAATGTAAACTGGTAAGAGGCTCAACAGTAGGAGGTGCTATATACCGAAATGATGTCAAACTTCAATAAAAAGGCTATATTTAACTGCTTTGAGCTATTCATGTAGTCAAATAATTAGGCTATATCTGTTTTGTTTTGTGATTGAAGCCTTCTGTAAGTAAAGTTTTCAGTCAACTCTTATGGTTCTACATTACACCATTTGATAGGTGCTATAGCACTTAAAATGGTTCCATTATGATTAAAAGCCAATGAACCACTTTTAGTGCTATTTAGCACAATTTTTGTTTAGAGTATACTTAGAGAGGAACAAAAGGCAGCTAACCATTCTTTAACAACATTACAGTCAAATAATTCAGCACACATTGTTTATATGAAGAAGCCGGCAAGTTAAACCTTACTTAGTTAAAATGCTTACTTTGGATTTCAAAGAAGAAAAGAGATATTGTGAAAACCTACCAGTTTTCAATAAAGCTTGTTTATTTAAGTGAAGAGATTAGCAGACAGTAAGCTCACGGGTATAAGCCGCTTTCAATGTATATAAGCAGAAAATGCATTCATTATCCCCAGAGTCATTGCTTTAATAACACAATATGTGAATAAACAAACCCTTTATGATTAAAAAAAGAGAGAAAGAAAACAAAGATTGTGTCAGTACATAAACAGCTCTTTGGTAAAGGCACATCAGACTGATTCAATTGCTCGACATTTGTAATGTTTGATTAAGTTTTAATGCTCTTGAAATATTACACATTCAAAACTCTAAGAATGGCAGCACATACGACTGTCTTTGATGTGTTTATGAATAATAAATTTATTAGATAACTACCCATATTACAAAGTAAAATGATGCTTGTTTCTAAGGATCTTTTCTCGTCAGGTTTTGAGAGCCGTCCAATCCTCTTCAAAGCAACTCTAGCGCAATGACTGTCTTAGTCACCTATTGTAAACAAAGCGCTGTGATAAAGAGAATGGGAGAGCGAATGTAATTGTGGGAAAGCGTTGAGCGGAAGGCTTTGTGCTGATACTGTAGGGGCTTTCTGCCCTGTAGCCTGTGCAGCAGCCATGAAAGAAACGAAGCATTGAAGTTTGCCTTTCATCCGGCATAAAAAGCCACACAATTGACTGAGTCACATCCCAAGCAGCTAGCAAGCACTTCTGCTCTAAACCGCATAAGCGCTGGATCACAATGCAGAGGCTAAACTCTGCATTTCAAGCCGTGGATTTCAAGCCAATCCCAGCCTGGATCCTGGTGACAAAGTTACGCACACTCTCTCATTCTCCTGTCATGTCTTTCTTTTTAGTCCACAGAATAATCTGCACTGCTGCGCACTATGATATCCATATGTATGTGAAATGATTGGATTTTAAAGGGATGGCTCACTCCCAAAAATGGTCAACATTTACTTAACTTCATGATGTTTCATATTCATACTTGCTACAGGAAGTCAGGTTTGACAACAATGACACCAAAGGGCATTTATTCTTGGCAGTGTTATATTGTTAACAATCTAAAACCAAAAAAGAACACTGAAATAAAAATAAAAGCTCACGTAACTGGAAGAAAAAACTAAAACTAAACTGAAAAATCATTATTCCTACACGTATTTTAACAGTATATTCTAAAAATGTAAACTTTTAGAAAATAACTGGTAAAAACTAAGACTAAACAAACTGCAACTGGGATCATGTCAATATAGGCCATGTTTCCAGCACCTTATTGAATCTATGCCATGAGGAATTAAGCCAGTTCTGAAGGCAAAAGGTTGTCCAACCTGGAACAAGCAATATATTACTTCAAAAATAACTAAAATAATAGAAAAAATGTATTTTAGTTTGACCAAATCTTGAAACCTTTACAACATGAATATACAGTATGTACATACTGTACATATATATATATGATTGATTTGATTGATTGATTGATTGATTGATTGAGTTAGTTAATTAGTTAGTTTTTTTTTTTTCAGTTATGTTGTTAAGGTTTCAAGTTTTAGAATATATTGTGTCAAAAAATAAATACTATTTCCGTACATTATAATATTCTTACACTGTATAGAAAAGAGCAGTGTGAACGTTCTTCAAAACATCTCTATTGGTTTCCATGCAGAAAGTCATATGGTTAGAAACATAATGTGAATGAATATAATCAAAATGTTATAGACTGTACTAACTTTAGCAGCCAAGACAGAACATGGCTGTGAGTCAAAAATACATTACACAGTTTTCAAACAATTAAATCCTATATATGATACACATTTCAGTGTAACAGAAGCTTTAGCATATCTGTCATTTAGTGTGTGCAATGACAGTATGGGCTGTTATGTGTGAGTCTGTCAGGTTTGTGTGTCTCTATCCATATGTGTGACTGGCCATTGGGAAATCAAACAGCACTTTGCCTTGCATCCTTAAAGACTTCATGCCGTGTCCCGGGGGATGGCGTCTGATTGGTCTGCCAAGTTGTCAGGCGTGATAGCTGAATGACAGGTAGGAAACAGCAAACATCAAACTAACCTCTAACTTTGTGATCTGTAAAGCGGGTAATGAAGAGAACTGGACCGCCTAAACATACAATAACAAACAATATACAACAGAAAATACTAACATAAAGTTCATCACTCGAGCCAATAATAAAAGTATAATGCTATTTAAGATCATCAAATATATTTGAACCCCAAAAAATGATGCATTGCTGTGAATAATGTCTGAATCTTTTTTAAAGGGCAGTATAAAAATGACATATTTGAAATGCTAACTAAAAATCTTCCTAACTCAACAGCAACTAAATGCTTTCTAAGACATCTTAGGAGCATATTTCAGGCTTAGACACAATACAGCCACTAAGTGTCCAATACGGCTCTCATACAGTATTTACAGCACTCTAATTAGTTTTATGCTACACTGAGACATTGTGGTTTGTACGCATTTCTTTCACACTGTATCCAGGCATGAAGTGTCTCTTGTCTTAATGGATGTACACAGGCAGCCATTTCTCTTTTTCACACACACGCATGCATCATACACACAGGGACGCATGGATTTACGCTTGCCGTGCATTTTTTTTTTGGTGCCAATTAATAGATTGCTAGTGTGTTGCATATTTTGCATGATAAAGGAGGGTAATATTAAAGTGCCATTCGTAATGAAAATGCACTTTGCAAATTAAAATATGCCGAAACCCAATTTTTCTAGCTCTTTAGGAAGTAAACAGTCCTTAACCAATTAAAGCTCATTGTAATAATTCTGTGATTTATGGCGGGTACTTTAACTTTCAAAAACTCGGCTAACCCATATTAAGGTCACCATCCATCATGTCTGTGAAACTGAGAGAGGGAGTAATGGCTGTTGTATTTGCCGCTTTTGATGATAGTATGAAAGAAGTATTAGCACTTGTCAACAAAACTGCTTACAACATAACATTAGCATGCATGAGCTGCAGAGACGATTTGTTATTCTGGCAGCCCCCCTACACATTGTTACATTCTTACGAAGGAGTCTATGTGTGTGTGTGTGTGTATGTGTGTGTGTGAGTGTGTGTGTGTGTGTGTGTGTGGCTGCGAGCGAGACACATGGGGAGAGAGGCATCAGGAAAATGGCATGTTTGGTTTTGTGACAGAGTGGCAAAGCCAACGTGAAGGTCTTATTTGCAGTAGGTTGCAATTCAAACAAACAAAGGGATTGGGCATTAGTCATAAGAAAAGTGTAAGAAAGATGGATTAATTATCCAGCTCGCCCTCATATTTATAACCCACTAGTTTACTCAAAGGCGTCAAACTTCTGTAAAATATGTATTAATTAAATAAATAAATAAATAAATAATTAAATAAATATTTTATTACTTGAGTATAAAATACTATATATACTTATATACTCATATAGTTTATTAGTTTTTGTTTA
>RJVU01053075.1:186739-234796 GCA_003731715.1 Anabarilius grahami
AATGTCAACAATTCTGTGTTTTTCTGTCAATATGGGGTGCTGTGTGTACATTAATGAGGAAAAAAAATGAACTTAAATGATTTTAGCAAATGGCTGCAATATAACAAAGAGTGAAAAATGTAAGGGGGTCTGAATACTTTCCATACCCACTGTATATAAAATATATATTGCCAAAAGTTTTGGGACGCCTGCCTTTACGTACACATGAACTTTAATGACATCTCATTCTTAATCCGTAGGGTTTAATATGGAGTTGGCCCACCCTTTGCAGCTATAACAGCTTCAACTCTTCTGGGAAGGCTTTCCACAAGGTTTAGGAGTGTGCTTATGGGAATTTTTGACCATTCTTCTAGAAGCGCATTTGTGAGGTCAGGCACTGATGTTGGCGAGAAGGCCTGGCTCGCAGACTCCGCTCTAATTCATCCCAAAGGTGTTCTATCGGGTTGAGGTCAGGACTCTGTGTAGGCCAGTCAAGTTCCTCCGGACCAAACTCACTCATCCATGTCTTCATGGACCTTGCTTTGTGCACTGGTGCGCAGTCATGTTGGAACAGGAAGGGGCCATCCCCAAACTGTTCCCACAATGTTGGGAGCATGAAATTTTCCAAAATGTCTTGGTATGCTGAAGCATTAAGAGTTCCTTTCACTGGAACTAAGGGGCCAAGCCCAACCCCTGAAAAACAACCCCACACCATAATCCAACCTCCATCAAACTTTACACTTGGCACAATGCAGTCAGGCAAGTACAGTTCTGCTGGCCTGACCCAGACTCGTCCATCGGATTGCCAGACAAAGAAGCGTGATTCGTCACTCCAGAGAACACGTCTCCACTGCTCTAGAGTCCAGTGGCAGCATGCTTTACACCACTGCATCCGACGCTTTGCATTGCACTTGGTGCAGCTGCTCGGTCATGGAAACCCATTCCATGAAGCTCTCTACGCACTGTTCTTGAGTTAATCTGAAGGCCACACGAAGTTTGGAGGTCTGTAGCTATTGACTCTGCAGAAAGTTAGCGACTTCTGCGCACTGTGCGCCTCAGCATGCGCTTACCCCGCTCTGTGATTTTCATGGCTGAGTTTCTGTTGTTCCCAATTGCTTCCATTTTGTTATAATACCACTAACAGTTGACCGTGGAATATTTAGTAGTGAGGAAATTTCACGAATGGACTTATTGTACAGGTGGCAACCTATCACGGTACCACGCTTAAATTCACTGAGCTCCTGAGAGCGACCCATTCTTTCTCAAATGTTTGTAGAAGCAGTCTGCATGCCTAGGTGCTTGATTGTAAACACCTGTGGCCATGGAAGTGATTGGAGCACCTGAATTCAATGATTTGAAGGGGTGTCCCAATAGAGGGTATGCATCAACGTCACTTTCCCGCCGGAACGAGCTCCCTCAGCTGGACTGAGTGGTAAAAGAACCTGCTGCATGACTGGATTTAATAGGGGAAACTGCGAAAACGCAAGTAAAACAAACGATTACACTAAAGGTTGGACTCAAAAGTGTTCCTTACAACTTGTCAAATAAACCTAATCCATGGATATTGACATGCCGCCAGGAGTCGTGTTTCCTGACAATTATATGTGCCTGATTTCGACACACAAATCTGCATTGTAAAAAGCGCTATATAAATAAAGGTGACTTGACTTGACTTGACTTGACTGGGGAAATACATTTAAAGCAAATATGCCTGTGAATATTTTATATAACTACAGTATAGATAGGTTTAAATCCACGTAATCACTTATATCAATGTTATATATATCGTCATATTGTCCAGCCCTAAAACTTGTATAGTTTTTGTCAGTGTTTATTTAAAACACCCAATTATGCAGAATATAAGATGGTAAATATTTAATTGATGAGTTGTCAACACAATATATAACAATACAATATATTCGGTATGATTTTACCTCAAAATCCAACAATTTGACACAAAATGATAACTGCAAATCCATGTTTCTTTGCCTGGAGTCCAGCTGTTTCTGTGAATTGCAGCGACCTATTTGCTTCTTTTTTCTGTAGCTTTCGGCAGTCTTTAAATATATACCTCAGGTTTTGAGTCAAAAGCTATTTGTACAGTCAATCACAAAGCTCTTTCCCGTTTTGGATGTGTTTTGTGTGTTTTTTGCGGCATTCACGCTGAAAACCAATGCTGCCGCTCAGTCTTTGTGCCACTCAGTGGGCATGACCGAAGTCATAACGGTCGACGGTGACGTCACGTGCATACCCTCTATATAGTAATATAGTATCTATACTGTATACTTTCCGTACCCACTGTATATATATATATATACAAAAAAAATATTTATAGTTAAGGAAATAGTTTATAGTTAATTTATAAGTAAGAAAAACTGCTGAGCATAACTAAAAATTTATATTGACTATAGAAATTGCAATGACTTAAATATTTTCCAAAATGTTTCATATAAATTTTTAAAGCAAATGGTCTGCAGTAGGTAGGCATATGTGAATATGATTTCCTTTCTTTTAGACAAAAATAATAATCATGCAACACAATTTTCTACACTCTAAAAAATGCTGGGTTAAAAACAATTCAAGTTGGGTTGAAAATGGACATACCCAGCGAATGGGTTGTTTTAATCCAGTGGTTGGGATAAATATTTGCCCAACTTGCTGGGTAATTTTATTTAACTCAGCTATTGTTTAAAAATTACTGTATTGCTCGCTTAAAATGAACCCAAAATATGTTGGAAATTAACATTTATTAATATGTTTATGTTTATGAGTTTCATGAATAATAATTAAACAATAAACATTTATTAAATTGCTTATTAATAAATGTTCACCTTTTGATTATTATTGTTGCCTCCATTAGGTGTCTGATTTTTTATTTCCAACCTATTTTGGGTTCATTTAAAGCCAGCCATGTAGTAATTTTTAAACAATAGTTGGGTTAAATAAAACTGCCCATTAACTGTTGGGCAAACATTTAAAACAACCCAATCACTGGGTTTGACCATTTTCAACCCAATTTGGGTTGTTTTTAACCCAACATTTTTTTAAAGGGTAGGTAAATAAATAAATCTCAAAAAGAATCAAATTTCATGGGCTGTCCCTCAGTTTAAATCAGCTAAATTTGTCTATCTCTCTTTTTGACCACACAGAGCTGATGAATTAAAAAGCGAACAGGAGAGCAAAAGAGAGAGGCATGAATGTAAATAAAAGCACACAACGGCAGAGGTGTAGAGTTGCCAGACTCTCACACTAAGACACGGGGCAGTAACATTCGGCCATTACAAATGGGCTCCTTGGCTGGAGTCGCACAAACACAACTCCGCCTCTTCCCGAGCCAAGAATGCACTTAGCCCCATGCTGGTAAATGAGTCCAACCATTTTGACTTCTAATATTACACACCACGCAGATAGCGACCAGCCCTGGAAAAGTGCACCTTTTGTTGAGACACGAGCATTGCCTTAATCGTGCTTAAACATCAGGGTTTGTGCCAGGTACTAATTAGAGAGTTGGGAGTCGGGGACAGATAATCAAGCGGAGAGCTTAACGGCGTCTCTGATAGGATGACAAAGGATATTTATTTAGCTTGTCATACAGTAGGACCGCCACTATGGCCCTGTCTCAACACAAGCCCCTTCGTCTCTCAGAGAGGATAATCTAGCTCTGGATGCTGCCTGATTAATAAGACTGCCCGGGTTGTCAGGGTTGCTGAAATGATCCCACTGACCCAAAGTGGGTCGTCATTTGTGTGTATGGTGTTTACCAAAATAAATTAGGGGAGATTGTGTTCCATAAGCATTGATGTGCATCCATTAGCTCTGTGTTCAGAATGCGTAGATCATGATTGTCAGCAGAGTTCAGCCAAAAAAGACTGCAAAAAAGTTTATAAATGCTGCCATCATAAACTCACCCTCAAGTTGTTTCAAACCTATATGACTTTCATTAAGGTGGATGACAATGGGAAGATTTTGAAGAGGAATTGTTTTGGTTTAGCTTTCAAGCTTCAAAATAGATTCAAATGCACCACAAAAGTATAAAAGTGGTCTTCTGAAGAACAAAGCAAAATCATTATGCACAGTAATTATTCACCAAAAATCTTGACATCTACCTTATTTTTAATCAAATATTTCCAAATGAATCAGCCAATCTGGTTTCACGAACCTAATTTGAATGATATGTTCGTTAGATTGTTCCATTTCTTGAGTTCAAATTTCTACTTTTGTGTTCCATTGAACAAATTAACCCATATGAAAGTGACACAACATGAGGTTGAGTAAATGGTGACAAAATGTACATCTTTAAGATGAACTATTAGCTGTGTGGCTGGACGTCCACTCTCTGTTCAGACTGAGCCCAAATTCTTTCCTCACTCAATTATAGGCGCCATGATAATTCTAGTGTATTTCCCTCTCTGACAGGCTCTCATTAGCTACGGCTCTCTGGGCTATACATTGGGCTAATTTGTGGTGCTTTGACATACACAACCAGCAGGGGAGGGAGGACTGGGGATAAAAGCACCATTTCAATTAATAAAGCTCTAGTGGCTGATAAGGGCCTTTAGGATAGGGGATGAAGGGGGAGAGGAGAGAAGGTATGAGGGTGAGGTCATGACAATAACTGCTCAGCGCTGATCCTCGTTTATGGCCTGTTCAAATGAGTTAACACAGGGTAAACCATCTATTTAAAGCTACAGGGGGAGGGAAAGTGCAATTGAGGAAATTAATTTGATCAAAAATACAGTACAAACAGTAATATTGTGAAATATTATTACAATTTAAAATAACTTTTCTATTTGAATATATTTTAAAATGTTATTTATGTCTGTGATGGCAAAGCTAATATTTTAGCAGTCTTCAGTGTCACATGATCCTTCACAAATCATTCTATTAAGCATATTTCTTCCTAATCATTTTTTAAAATAAATATTTAAAATATATTTAAAAGTGAAGTGAGTACTATAAGTTGATGTTAAAATAGATTTTAATTACAGCTCCGTGGAATTTTTAATTAAAAAAATACAACTTCTGGCTCAACCAATGGTGTGAATTTGGGGCGTGGCCATTTGAGTGTTTGGGAAACCTGTTTAGAAACAGACGTGTTTGTGCAAATCCGTGAATCTAGTGGTGCAGAAATGACACATTTCACTTGTACAACATACAAATGTTGTATGAACATCACAGTGCTTAAATCAAATTCAGTACTTTTGCAGAGAGGACTATTAGAAATACTCAAGAATGATCATAACGAGAAACAGAACATGTTGCTCCTGCTTTCTCTTCCTGTGTAAGAGGTGAGGTAAACGGCTGCCTTTATAGTGGCATGTAATTGTGGTAATCAGTGCTAAATGCTGCTGTTGTGTAATAATGCTTGGCAATAGAGAAATTCACTGGAACGCTAATTTTGAACAGCAAAGAGGTGATTATTTCAACCCCTTCCCAAATGGATTATAATAGCTCTGCCACACACATGCAAACACACAAAGAATGCAAACACACACACATGCTCATACAGGTACACACCTCCACAAACATATTCATACTAGTATATTAGTAGTTAACTTGACACACACAACTCTGTGTCTGCACTAAAGTCACTGCCATGGTGTTGATATGTGTTTGCTAGGGTGTTCAAAGTACTTCTCAGTGGTTTCTTACTGGTTAAAAGCCCACACCCTAGTCTAGACACAATATGGCTCAGATATCTTGTAAGTTTCATCTGTTTTATCATTCACCAGGCAGAAATCATGATTACAAATCCTTATGAAAAGGAAAAGTACAACTGTCCTCAACAAACCGCACGGTTTGAGGTATAATTGTCTATTTACCAGTTCACTTAACGAGGCATGCAAAAATACTACACTACTACTACACTAATACTACTACTACAGTGTCACTGCGGTTCTCTCTCTCTACTGTCCTTCTTTAGTGTGCCATCAAAATTGACAGTAAAGCAGACACATCATTTTTAAAGCTCTCTCCACTTCTCCCCCACTCTCTTACACACCTCACTTACTGTATGTATCTTCTCCCAGGCAAAATTCTCCAGGGGATTTGACTTAGTTTACACTGCCATCTTGTTGTCATGACTGCAATGACACGCCTCTTTTTCCCCAATGGTATAGATCTGACAGCTGCTTCTGAACCCAAAAAAGGGAAGGCAAATTTGATTAGAATATACATTTTATGTGTGAACGTTCCTTGGGGATGTAAGTATGACTTGTTCGCATGTCTACATATGTACATGAAACTGACTGAAACTTTGAACTGTAGTGAAAGTAGATATAAACCTCTCATCTCGCTGTCTGATTTAAACATCAAAATAACAATATTGTATAATATATTTTGTTTATTAAGCATATAGTTGAGGTCCTAGACTCTAGCTGACTCTAGCCATGCTAAATAACAAAGCATATTAACAGCTATGATGTAAAGCTCCTTACTAATGTGTATGTCATCAGATAGGTTAATTCGAAAAAGTGCCTCTACCTACGTTTTTGCAAAACTCCAAAACGTACCTATACATACAATTAACTGCAGTTTCCAGCTGAAATGAACCGAATATCAATTAATAAGGACTTATTTTCACACGGTTTCTTACACAATACAATGTTATGACCTCAAAAACATATATATATATATATTTTTTTTTACCATAGTACATGATTTGAAAACTAATATATTGAGATATTTTGGATCACATAAACAGCTCCATATGTATGACATATAAAGTTGCTCGGTAGCTCACTTGGTAACAGTGTTGCCAAGTCCACGGTTTTCCTGCAAAATTGGGCTACTTTTAAGATGTTGCCGGGGATAATTCGGCCCCACGATGGAGAAAATCACATTGGGCTACTTTTGACTGGCCATTGGGCTACTTTTGTTGCACAGACCTTGCAACCCTGCTTGGTACGGAATTGCGCTTGTGATGCGGAGTACTACGTACAAGACCTGTGAAACATAAGTCACGATAAAAGAGCTCGTAGAGGCAAGCTAACATTCAGCAAATGTGTTTTTATCTCACGTTTGCTTTTGTTAGCACTATTAATTAGTTTTGTTAACACTATTGATTAGTTTTAAGGTTGGGTTTAGGTGGTACGTTATTTTATAATGCGATAGAGCATTAACTTTTAGAGCCACTCACCAGACATTTAATTTCCAAACTGCAACGATTCGTACAATAACCAAAGTAGCCAGATTCATGTGTTTTGGATAAAAATGAATGTGATTTTAGCATCACTTACTGGACATTTCACATTTTTCGCAAGTGTTGCGAAATGTGCAAGAAGCAACATAATATTTTGCAAAAAACAAACAAACAAAAAAAACCGCACAGCGCGTGGGTTGAAAAATAACATAAGAAATGTTGCGAAAATCTAAGCTAGTCTGAGCTATGGGCATAAGGCACTGTGTTAAATTAGCCTGATTGGCTAATTACTTGTTTTTATTTGAATCTGTATTCAATCAGAGCATAGCCATTAGTGAACATTTCAAACGTCAGACGAGTAATGGACCCCCTCTTCACAGGGCTAAGTAGTTTGGAAGTGAAAATATGAGTTGTCAGTAAAAGTGGCTCTTAAACTAAGCAGTGGCCAGTAAAAAACAGATGAGGAAATGTCCTGTGTGACTTAAACGTGTTCCTTAATGTTAGCATAATCACCATGTAGCGAAAGACTTCCTTTTTAAGACCTTTACTGGACGTGGTGCGTAATTAAACAAGGAAAAGTCATATAAATGGACGTTGTCACGCTTCTGCATGGTTAGTGCTTGGTTGTTAAAGTCACATCTGGTGGAGGTTATTTCCTGAGGCAGTCTTTTAAGGGGGGCTTTTGGAGCTGGGTACTGTACAGCTGTGGGTGGGCATCAAACTGGTAAGAAATTTGTGTCGGGCAGGAAGGACTTCTCTACGCTGGCCCTGTAAATCCAGTTCTACAACTAATCCTTGATCTTGAAGTCATTTAAACCATGAACGGTGTCTCTCCCCAGTATATTGGTGTAAATAAATCCCTCTGTGCTCACATACAGGCAGAGCCTGAAGCTGTTGATTAGATGTCCGTGGTAGATCAGGGACGGGCTGATCCAAGACCAGCTGTTGAACTTGAGGTGAAGCCACAACCCTCTGAAGAGCTGATCTTTGATCACAGCACCGCTCAGGGAACTCTGGAGCGTAAATGATGTCTCATCCAGCGTCTGCCCACACCCAGGGAAATCACTGTGAAATTCAGAGTACCACGAGCTGATATTATGCATATCCAGCCCATCTCCTCGCCCCCTGACCAGCACACCGGTCTTCGGCTACACTCCCAGGAGCCTTTGCACTGTGAACCTGGCTCTCCATGTGCGCCTGAGCTCCTGATGGCGGCTAAAATGGCATGACTAATGTTATTGCTGCTGCCTTTCCAATGAAGGGCTAATATATGGATTTGTTGCAGGAAATCCCAGGCAGTGTATCCCTGGCTACTCTCACATTCAAACACACAGAGACTCTGAGGCAGAGCAGCTGCAGATGGGTGATGCTATTAGTTGTGGTGATTAGGGGAAGACTACATGCGTGGTGTGGAGAGACTGACTGAGCCAGTGCAGTAATGCAGGAAGCACTGCTGCAAGATGGGATGGATGGAACAAGAGTGCTGGATAGTGTGTGTGTGTGTGTGGCAGGACGTCCTTCTCACACAAAAACACTGTCCAGCACTCTTGTTCCATCCATCCATCCACACACACATACACACAAATACATAAATCAATAGATATAAACGCCTTATCACTAATTTCTATATAGATACAGGGGAGTAATTGAAAGGTTTTTTTCCCCCCTGTAATTATTCAGAAAATGTTTAGCTTAAAGCTTTGAAATGTAGCTTCAAACATCATCAGTATTAATTTACCCTAACAAATGCATTTTTCTTTACATGGATATAATTACTAAATATGCATGTAAAATAGCTTTAACCCCAAAAAAGACACTTGAATAGATCACTTTTTTAAATGATTGCCCTTGTGTGATCTTCATGTGCTGGACCCTAACTTCTTCTGGCCTAAAAAACAATATTTTATTCATACTGAAAGGAACAATGTTGCAACCAAATTGTGTTGCTACAGAGAATATTGCAACCGAATCAGACCCGAAAATAACAAAAAAGGTAACATATTACAGGAAAATAGCCTAAACTAAATGGTTAGTTCACCCAAAAATGAAAATTCTGTCATTAATTACTCACCCTCATGTCGTTCCAAACCCACTAAGACCTTTGTTCATCTTCGGAACACAAATTAAGATATTTTTGAGTGTTTTTTTTTTTTTTTTTTTTTTTTTTTTTATAAACAGCAATTTAACCACCACTTTCAAGGTCCATGAAGGTAGTAAAGACATCATTAAAATAGTCCATGTGACTGCAGTGGTTCAACCTTAATTTTATGAAATGACAAGACTATTTTCTGTGCGCAAAAACAAAACAAAAAATAATGACTTTATTCAACAACATCTTCTCTTCTATGTCATTCTCCTACGCAGTTTACGTTCAGTGCTTCCAGGTTCTACGTCAGAACGTTGACTCATTATTGGCCGCCTCCTGCGTCAGCATCACACGCTTCATGCTGCTCACTTGAACAGCGTCGGCCAATTCATCAAAAATATCTTAATTTGTGTTCCAAAGATGAATCAAGGTCTTACGAGTGTGGAACGACATGAGGGTGAGTATTAATGACAGAATTTTTATTTTTGGGTGAACTAAACCCTTTAAATAGACTTTAAAATAAATAAATATCAAACAAAAAACTAACAAAACATTGCATTTTATAATGTTTGCATCTCTCAGTTTAGCCTTAAAAAAAGTAAATTAGGCTCATTTCTTCAGCATTTTCTACTGCACATCCTCTTCTAACAATGACAAACTGTAGGAGGAAAACTTTTCAGAGAAGTATGTCCTTACATTCAGGCAGTTCTATTTTCTTTTAAAACTTACCAGCATAGAAAGAGCAAGAGGGAGAGAGAGAGAGAGAGAGAGAGAGAGGAGGGGGCAACTGAACAAAATAAAATTGAATTTTTTGCAGTGTTTTCTCTTGCAGGTGGAACTGATTAAGACCTCTAAGTTTGGCACCTCATATTCCTTTATCCGTTAGGAGAGGGGAGGGGGAGTTGCGTTGTGATGATAGCATATGTGCTGTCTCTGTATATCTGACCTGATTGTAAATCAGCAGTGAAATCTCTATAGCCCTAAAGTACTTTTTCATACTGATATTTTCGCTCCTTCTCTCCTTTTGAAAGTTATTATGGTATGGAATTACATTTATCAATGAATAAGGCAAGCATAGCAGGATATAAGCTTTGTGGGTACTCTTACTGGGAACAAAATTGTACCCAAATGTTAGCTAAATCTGATAATAATAATAATAATTATAATAAATCATACTTAAATAATAATAATAATAATGAACAATGAATAGTGATGATATTAATGAATATGATAATATTGATGATGATGATGATAATGAATAACTACTTGAACTAGGTTTAGGTAAACCCTACAATATGGAGACAAAATGTCCCTATAGAGATGGCAATATCAATATCCTTGAAGGGACATTTTTGGGTCACCATGAGGAAAACGGCTTATAAATCATAATAAAGGTATATTTCACCCAAAAATGAAAATTTGATGTTTATCTGCTTACCCCCAGGGCATCCAAGATGTAGGTGACTTTGTTTCTTCAGTAGAACACAAATTATGATTTTTAACTCTAACCGTTGCAGTCTGTCAGGCGTATAATGCATGGCAATGGTAACAAAACCTATGAGAGTAAAAAAAAAACATGCACAGACAAATCCAAATAAAACCCTGCGGCTTGTGACAACACATTGATGTCCTAAGACACGAAACAATCGGTTTGTGAAACCGAACAGTATTTATATAATTTTTTTACCTCTAATACACCACTATGTCCAACTGCCTTGAGCGCGTGCACGGCATCCGGTGCGTGAGGTGTGTACGCGATTGGAGTAGTTTACGCAAGCGCCGGAAGTGATCTCTCGCGTGTATACGTCACTCATTGTTTACACAGTGCACAAACACTGTAGGTACGACGGCTAATCAAAATGGTACTTACCGACTTAAAACTAAAAGATTACGTTCTCTCACGCGAACTCATTCGGGATTGGTGACTTTCCACGTATTCCAACTTCTGGGCCTGCTCGCCTGAAGTTATGGTTGATTGCTCTTCGGCTGGATATCAACACACCCATTAACGTACTAAAGTTGTTGAGGGTCTGCAGCGATCATTTTTCCCCTGATGATTTTACATACCCAGGAGAGGATCACGTACGACTTAAACCATCAGCTGTGCCTATGGTTTTTCAACATCCAACTGAGGTATGTGAACGAGATCTTTGTATGTGTCCTTTTTATTTGTAAAGCTGCCCTTACGAAAAGTAACAAAATAAAATGTTTTGATGTAATAGTATAAGATGTAATAAAAAGATTTGATGTAATAAAACCATGTTTTTTTAGTGGTTTACTTCCATTTGTATAACAACTGTTGTACTACAGGCTCCATGTTTAAACTACGCCAGAGCGCGTACACACCTCACGTACTGGATTCCGTGCGCACACTCAAGGCAGATGGACATAGTGGTGTATTAGAGGTAAAAAATGATATAAATATTGTCTGGTTCCTCGCACAAACCGATCGTTTCGTGTCTTAGGACATCAATGTGTCGTCACGAGCCGCAGGGTTTCATTTGGATTTGTCTGTGCATGTTTTTTTTTATTCTCATAGATTATGTTACCATTGACATGCATTATACGACTGACAGACTGCAACGGTTGGAGTTAAAAATCATCATTTGTGTTCTACTGAAGAAACAAAGTCACCTACATCTTGGATGCCCTGGGGATAAGCAGATAAACATCAAATTTTAATTTTTGGGTGAACTATCCCTTTAAGCATTTTTTTTTTTAAATGTAAAAATGCAGAGAGTTTTCTGTGATGAGTAGGTGTAGGGGTAGAGTTAGGGTTAGGGGATAGAATGTACAGATTGTACAGTTCAAAAATCATTAATGGAATATCCACATAAAACATGAAAAACCAACGTGTGAGTGTGTGTGTGTGTGTGTGTTCTTCCGCAAAGACGTTCCAACCACTGTCATAAAATATGACACTGCATGTGTATATTTTGGGGTGCCACCCTCAGAGGGGGGTGAAGACAGTGTGTTGAGAGGCGAGGGGGTTGCAGTCGGGTTCCTGGGCTCCATTTGCAATTGAAAGCAGGGGGCTGTGGCATAATGAAAATGTAAAGCAGTGGTTTCATTTTATTCACTGTGGCAGATCCAGATTCCCAGAGAAACCTCACTCCAGCAATCAGTCTATTAATAATTGAATCTGGTTCAGGAAGTGAGTGAGGCAAGCCGATGCCGCGATGCTACGCCTCACCAGCTGCTGACCCTCATACACACCAGCCAATTACACATCGTCAGTTAATTGTCGGGTGATATGATTGCGCCGCTGTGGGGGAGGATGTGGCGTCACTTGGGGTGGCCAGGGTGGCAGAAAGAGAGGGCAGAGATGATGAGGGACAGGGAGGAATGAATGACACAGAGAGAACGTTTGCTATTAATTGTGCTTGCCAAGGAGTCGAACAAACCCATAACAGTTTGTATTAAACTTTGGCATGTAGCTTATCTCGCACCAGTTTGTGCTACAGACATGAATGATATCTCAAATTGTGCGGCATTTTGAAAAGAGGCGTGCTAGTACTTTTCTAAGCAATTAAGACAATGCTCATCTAGTGGCCAAAAAAAAAAAAACACAAAAAAACCCTGAGACATTTAGAAACCTGAATATTACAGATTTGTATGAGCTATTTTAATTTGGGCCACTAAGCAACCATCAGTAAAAATCAAGTTCTATGTAATGCAGACTTTCTATATTATTATTATCTTTATCAGCAACTGAGACAGAATTTAATGCAGCTGACAAGAGAAAAGAGACATTAAACAGTACCAAAGATTTGATCCACAGGCACAGAGATTATGAAAGAGCTGTAAACATCAGCCAACCCTCATTCCTCCCAGTATTCTGACTGGTGTTTGATCAGTTTGTGTTCTTTAATGTCCAAGTCTTACACATTTACATCTGATCACCATAGTGTTTAATACTTGGCTACATTCTTTTATGTACACAATAATGAGAGCATGATGTGTTCCAGATGATGTGCTCTTTAGCAGATGTATGCTTAATGCTACTACATTAACATAACCCACTGAGAGGTTCATTTTAAAATTAAACACACTAAAGAAAAAAAAAAACAGTATTTTGTACTTTTACTTTTCTAATTTTTAACTTAATACAAGATATATCACGTTGCATTTACTTATGGAATATTGCAGTATTTATTATAAATTATTTATCACTGCACATCATTATTATTACTTTTTTAATTCATGTGCCCTCATAATCTTTAATTAAAAAAATAAATAAATCCCTCCCTCTTGCAGCGACATCTCTTCTCTTATCTGATGGTGTATTTACTGGCGCGAGGGCGGGACAAACTGTCACTCACATGAGATCGACCAATAGCAAACCACAACTATCCAATCAATTTCTGATGGACAAAATCAAGTCCCACCCTACATTTTTTCTTGTTCAAGAAGCTGTTTCACTCAGATATACCTCACAAAGAAAAGACTAACACAATTTCCATGGTGACTTTAAATTTTGTTTCTCTAAATGCATCTTGTTTTAGTGGTATTTTAATGTTTTAATTGGAAAACAATACAAAAACACTTCCTTTTTTTTTCATTGCAGC
This sequence comes from Anabarilius grahami, assembly GCA_003731715.1. Classification (NCBI taxonomy): domain Eukaryota; kingdom Metazoa; phylum Chordata; class Actinopteri; order Cypriniformes; family Xenocyprididae; genus Anabarilius; species Anabarilius grahami. The sequence goes on from RJVU01053075.1 coordinate 200,514, forward strand.
ACAAGAGTGAAAACAACAGTGAAGTAGATGCAGCAGTCAATTTCTTGTAGTGATTTCAAAAAGAACCTGTCAAACTGACTCTTATGTTTCACATCTTTCGTATTGTCTCTGCTAAGACAGAAATACAATGCGAGCAAACTACTCTGGAGAGAGTAACACTTACAGACTTGATAATTGTAGCTACAATCACTGCACACATGACTCAGCAAGAAACACTGTCCCTTCCATTCAAGATAAAAACCAAAAAAAACCTTATACATCTTTTCTCTCCATCAGTTCTCTCACTTTAGCCAAACAACATTCAAATCTCCAGCAACAGACCCAAAATCCAATGCTTGTTGAAGGCCCTGGGGACACGGTTCATTCTTTGTATGGCTTCACCAGAGACAGGATGACACTTGTTGCCTAGGGCAGTTATGCTGTGTTACATTCAAAGTATGATGTGGGATATTCCTACTTGATATCTCTTGCTTCTTATCAAATATCATTCTATTGAAGAATAGCTTTTGAGAATGAACACTTGCTAATAGTTTTTATTTTGTAAAGAAAGTCATTAACATTTACTAATTTGGGAGACGTTTTTTTTCCAAAGAGACCTGAGGTCATTTTTTAAATGTTTTTGATAGAAGTCTCTAAAGCTCACCAATGTATTTATTTGATCAAAAAATCAGTAAAAACAGTAATATAAAATGGTATTACAATTTAAAACAATGGTTTTCTATTTGAATGTTTTTAAAAAATTATTCCTGTGATGGTAAAGCTGAATTTTCAGCATCATTACTCCAGTCTTCAGTGTCACACGATCCTTCAGAAATCATTCTTATATGCTGATTTGATGCATAACATTTATTATCATCATCAATGTTGAAAACAGTTGTGCTGCTTCATATTTTTGTGGAAACTGTTACATGCTGCATCCCATTCAACTGTAAAATTCCCAACTTTCTACTTGGAAAAATGTAATGGAACAGTCTGACTTCCTGCTTAGAGAAACCAAGGTTTGATTCCATTGAATTACAATTATATGTACATACACTACCATTCAAAAATTTAAGGTCAGTAAAATTTGTTCAGCAAGGATATATGAAATTGATCAAAAGGGACAGTAATTACTTTAATAATTTCTGTTTAAAATAATTGCTGTTCTTTTAAACTTTCTATTCACCAAAGAATCCTGAAAAAAAGTAACAGTTTCCACAAAAATATGAAGCAGCACAACTGTTTTCAACATTGATGATGATAATAAATGTTATGCATCAAATCAGCATATAAGAATGATTAATCGCTATCAGTCTCTCGTAAAGGCAGAAAATACCCAAAAATGAACATCTACAAAGGGGTGGGAAAGGTGCATATATACTGTATGCGTGAGTGAGTATGAGATTACAAACAATAACAACAGAAAAAAACACTAATCTAAGGCCAGCAAAGACAGACCATAGTGATATTTACATCATGAAGGTCTCATTGCCTCACCTCCCCGCTCTCTCTCTTTCTCTCTCTCTCCTTGATTTGCTTGCTGCAACCTTGTTCTAGATAGAGATATTCAGACTGTCAGTATAAACTGCCTCTGTTTTCATTTTGCATTTATTTCAATGCCAGACTCGAGGCATAAATTTTTCATCACCTGCTAGTCCATGAATAAAAGATTAAAAAGAACTGAGAGGGGAGGGGACACAGGGAGGCAGAGAGAGAGAGAGAAAGAGAGAGAGAAAACACAAGGCAATGTATTGTAGAGACACTGTGTGCATAGGGAAAGTCTCTCTCTCTCTCTCTCTCTCTCTCTCTCCATAATTTTTACATCAGGAGCAGTGCGGCAAGGTAAAGATACAATAATGAGAGGTGAAGCCGAGAATCGCCTCACCTTGGCATTTTATAGGATTACCTGCTGGGAGAATTCAGATTTCTGGGTGCCTCTCAGCTCTTACTTATTTATTCATTTCTATATTTATTTATTTTATTTATTTCTCTATCTGTCTATCTATCTGTTTTTCTCTTTTCCCCTTGAGCAGAGCTTTGACAGGCAGGGCTGGAGTGAGATGTTGGAGGGTGAACGGGCTCATGGAAAATTTCATGATGCACATGCTGGAAAGTTCAGGTGTGAGCCAGAGGGGAAGACAGATGGAGGGATGGAAGGATGGATGGAGAGACAGGATTGTCATTCGCCTCCTGGACCCCGTGCGCAAACTTTCATCCCGAGGACTCGGTTCATTCAGAATACTGCAGCGAGCGATTTGCCCAAGAAAGACTTCTCAATATTCACATGTGTCACTGTTATATAACATCCTTATATTCTACAATCTCTCAGAGCACATTATATCACTGTTTACTAACATGCAAACTCATGAACACATTCACACACAAACATACTGTTTGGCATATGTAATATATATTGGTATTATATATTACATATATAACAATAATATTGGTATTAGGATTGTCAATTTAACATGTTAATCTAGTGGGATTAATTATTAAAATACATAAATAAAGCAAGAAAAAAATAGCACAATTATTTGGAAATAGAAATATATTTAAATAAATAGAAAAAAAAAGAATTGCTAAAAGATAGCTATTCAGTAGTATATTTTTGTGTATATTTAGCAAATCTTGAAATATGTGATTAATTGCAGTGAAGTAATATATTAATTAAAGCTGCAGTCTGTAACTTCTTTTGGTTAAAAATGATTCAAAATCAATTTTGGAGCAAGTACATAACCAGCCAGTGTTAAAAACTATCTCCTTACCTTAGCCCGATTCACAACAGTAAGCTTGTAATAATGTTTCTTAATCCGGATGGTAATGGTGGGTTTCCGCGGGAAATTCGAGCATGCAGCTGTTCGTCTTTGCGTCATTACGTCACGTCTGTTTACATAGAGAAGGAGTCCCAGCTAGCAGGTTATATGGCATGTGGAGGATGCTACATCATTTATAGACTTTTCTCACAGCAGCTGCAATAGTTAAATTTATCATTCTGATGGCGGATTGTAATCCAGAAAGGTCCAAATGACAATCATCAGTGACAACTGGAGATTCACCCCTAGTCAAAAGCAAAAGACTTCGAACTGCGGAGTGGCTACAGAAATTGAAATATACAGGTATCGCTAATGCACACTAAATACCTATAGTCACGCAATGCTGATGTTGTTAACATTAACAATTTGAGAACAAAGTATAACAATAATAATAATTTCCAGGGTTTGACATGATCCGAGCTAAGCGATTTATTGATTTAATCACCATTGGTAGCGTGATTTATTGCTTTTTTTCTCAGTTGGTCAGAACAAAAGTGGCAGACATGTTACTTACTTGTTCATTGACATTTTCTGGTGAAAATTCTTATTTTGGTCATACTTCCAAGACATAGAATCTGTGATTCCGAAGTACAGTATCACACTGATGTGGTGACTGACAGCAAACATTAGATTCATCTACGCTGAGGAGCTGTGCCGATACACAACCCATGTAAAGATGATAATTCCGCAAATAACTGCAATTGCAGGTTTCAAACAGAGATGGTGACAAAGAGGCAAAACTTACGGACTGCAGTTTTAATTGCCAAATGTAATTCATTTGAAGTTACCATAAACAGTGTTTTGCTTCAACACAGATTGAATGAATGAACCACCTTGGAATTATAAGGTTCTATGTGCATTCTGAACAGTTTTGAGATATTGAGATTCAAAGTTTTTGCATTTCATTCCATAAAAAAAAAAGAAAAAAACTTATGCCAAGTTTACACTACAGGATTTTAAGCCCGATTTAAGCCCGATTCGCAAGTTAACGAGCTCGCCGACAGAGCGGGCTGTGATCAGGGGAAAATCAGCGGGTGATCGGGGCTCGCCAATCTTTTTGTGTGAACTATATATGTTACCTCTTGGATCTATTTTTAGGAAAGATGGAGTGTCATTTCACTTTTATGCTGATGATACTCAAATCTATTTTCCTTTTAGGAAAAATGATCTACTGGCCATGACTGCTCTTTTATCCTGTCTAGAGGAGGTTAAATCCTGGTTATCCCCAAATTTTTTATCCCTAAATGAGGATAAAACAGAAGTAATTGTTTTTGGCCCTTCAGAAAATACGAAAACATGTAATTTTGACCTGGGATCCCTATCGGCTTTTAGGTCTTTACAGGTACGTAATCTGGGTGTTATTTTAGATGACTCACTAAAATTCGATAAACAAATTTCCACTGTGATCGGGTCCAGTTTTCATCAACTCCGTATACTTGCAAAAATTAAACATTTCCTCACTGATAAGACTCTAGAGATGGCGGTGCATGCTTTTATTATGTCACGTCTCGATTATTGTAACTCATTATACTGTGGCATCTCCAAAGCTCAAATTGCCCGTCTTCAACTGGTCCAAAATGCTGCCTCTAGATTTCTTTTAAAAAAGAAAAAAAGGGATCACGCCACTCCACTTTTAAAGGCCCTTCATTGGTTGCCCGTTGAATTTAGAATACATTTTAAAATCTTATTGTTTGTTTTTAAATCATTACACAATCAAGCCCCCGGCTACCTATCTGAACTGCTGCATCAGTACATCCCCTCGCGAAGCCTAAGATCTGGTGACCAGAACCTTCTTTTAATCCCTCACTCCAGACTTAAGCGTAGAGGTGACCGTGCCTTCTCTGTAATAGGTCCTCGCCTCTGGAATGACCTGTCAGTGGAGATCCGAATGGCCCCTAGCTTGACCGTTTTTAAGTCTCTTCTAAAAACCCATTTGTTTTCACTGGCCTATTAGGTTCTATATTCCATATTATATTTTTTTATTGTGTTTTATTTCTCTTTTTATGGTTATTTGTTTTGTTATACCATGTTTTATGTGATCTTACTACTCTTATGATGCTGTTTCTCTTGTGAAGCACTTTGGTCATGTGCTATATAAATAAAGTAAACTTGAAACTTGAACTTGAAACTACTCAACGACACATCAAAGAGGCTTGCTGACGCGTCGCCGACACCTCGCAGACGCCAGACAAATATCTAGCATGCTAAATATCTGGAGCTGTCGGCCGACTCGATATCCTGTGGTGTCACGTGTCGCGACGCAACAGCCAATGAAATATACAATGATGTCTATGGAAGCAGCAATAACAATCCATTCAAATATAATTTGCCGACGTTTATTCATATCAGATACACATTGTGTAATTAACTATAAAGCTCACTCACTCTATTGTTCTCCCAGTTCACCGGTATGTATATTCGGCACAAATGGATGAATTCACGCTATGTATTAAGATCAAGGTCATTATATAGGTTTTTAAATGACAAAACACTCACTTGCACATATTTGAGAATCGGAATATCAGATAGTTGATGACATGGTGAGAAAAGCAATGCATCTGTCATACAGTTTGGCCGGCTGGCTGCGGTGCGTCACGTGTGACAAGCATGATGCGTCGTCATGGAAACAATAAAGGGAAACGTTCTAAAAGAACAGTCGCCTTAACTCTGTGAGGTCAGCCAGAATGATTTAAACTTATGTGTGAAAGGGTTATTTCAATTTTAATTCAAAATTTTATCTAATTTCCTCCCAACATCCATTTTCAAATAAAGTCGTTGGCTGACAGTTGTCGTCCCTAACCCTAACACCACAACGACTTCAAGACTCCACAGCAAGTCACGTAGTCTGAACAGCACAGCGATCTGTCGACGTTTAAAGTCCTGTAGTGTAAACTTGGCTTTACACACACACCTACACACAAAAACATCACATGATGTACATAAGTTGTCACAGAATTAGAATATGTGAATAACTCAATTTTAACAAAAAAAGTCAGATAGAACCTTATAATTCCATGGTGACGAAGTAAGTAAGTAAATAAAAGCAGCATATCAGTCAATTTCCTGTCACTGATCTGTATGTTTGTGTGGATTATGCCACAGTGGCAACTTGGTGCAAAGACATAATGTAAAAACAGCCACCAAGATTTGGTGTCCTTTACTGTACACACATACACACAACCTGCATCCATCTACTGTATATTTCATGACTTGATACTTTTTCAAACCTCCTCAATTCAACACACACGAGTATGAAGCTTCTAGATGTCATAATATGTCCCAACAGCATGTCTCATATCAGTGCTAATCTCTGTCCAAAAATCTCCCTAAATTCATTTATCAAACAACACAAGAGAATATGAAAATTTGGTCATTCTTTATACACACTTATGTCATTTAAAACCCTTTTTTTTTTTTTAAAACTGTTTTTTTTCGATACAATGACAGCATACCCCACCCCCCCAAAACATCACAAAAGTATCACAGAAGTAGTCCATATGACTCATGCCTTGTATGTCAACTCCTCTGAAGTCATATACACAACTCTGTGAGGAACAAGTCTTATGGATGACTTCAATGGTGTTTAAATAACGCTACAGTACTTTGTCCTTGACAGTGTTTATCACCGTTCCACTTTCCTCATATGGAAACAAGCAGCATGATGCTAAACATCTAATTTTGTGCTCGACTAAAGAAAATAAATTCATACATATTTGAAATGACAAAAAGATGAGTAAATAATGAAATAACAACCAGGTTTGGATGAACTAACCCTTTAAAGAGTTAAAAGCAAAATGTGCCTCATTTTGAATCCAGAGAACAGAGTCCGCCATTCATTTCTGCTCTAAAAAAGGTTAAGCAGGTACATTTTTTCATCATGTACCTCCGGTTCTGGGACAGAGTTAAAATAGACACTGGGACTGTAAAGATGAGGAAAGGTGAACAGGTGGGCCAATCAATCTGTAAAACAAGGCTGGCTGCCAACACTGTGTGTGTGTGCGTGTGAGTGTGTGTGTCAGTATAAAGCTGTGGGAGAGTGAGAAAAGGACTTTCACAAGAGCAGAGAGAGAGAGAGGAAGAGAGAGAGACCCCACTGTTCCTAATGAGCTATGAGAAAGTGCCCTCTCAGCAGAGTGACACAGACAAAATCTGTGTGTGCACAGAGTTCGGGAATGGCATGTGGGGAGTTGATATTATTTCTCTGTTGGAGAGATGCACCAATTCTCAGTAAAGTCGACACAGTTCTCACTTTCCGATGTCGCTGTATTATTCTGCTTTTCCACGCTCATGTACACACACCCACACAATAGTTAGAGCATCATCGCTTAGATCACATCTCAACCGGGAGCCCAATTCCAGTAGGATGCGGGCACATGGACTGGCATCTGTGCCAGCGTGTCACACATTTGCCAGGCTATGATGGGTTCCCAGAGGCTGGGCATGTATCCAGTCTGCACTAAGCTAGGAGTACCAATGTGCCATTCATCCCAAAAACTTGCAGAGTGATACATATAGTACATAGTGCTGTCACTTTTTCACAATATCTCATGCATTTTTCAAAGCTCTCTTCTAGAAGCTTGCATTCAATATACCAAAATTCTTGAAACTCATATTGTTAAAGTCAACATAATTTAAAACCAATTTTACTTCCAAAATGTATCATATTTATGAGTGAAATTAAAGATTGATATAATCCATTCAATATTGATTGGATCATTGGACCAGATTGGATCATTGGACCTACCTTTTTTGAGGCAGTAAGTTATTACATTTTGATTAGAAAGACAAACTTTGTTTTCTTTACATGAACATTAATTATTCACAAAAAGACCAAGAACAAGTAACAAGTCAAAACAAAATAAGCCAAAATGGTTAGTTTCGATGTTATAACTGTAGTGAAAAATTACTAGGACTATCAAGACGATTCACTCATAGTACTATGAATGGGAGAAAGTAAGTAAGAAAGTAAGAAAATGCCGAAAAAGGCAAAATAAGTCTCGCCTTCTAAAAAAAGAGCCAATTGGCAATTGGCAAAGTCATTGCGTTTCATTGAAAGGGACTTTGTTATGACTTCCAGACAGGTTTCCTGAACACTCCCTCTGTCTTCGATTGGCCAGATAAACACATAGCTCCGCCCCAAACTCACCCCATTGGTTGTGTCATTGCTGGTCAGATACTCAAACGAACAGAGCAATGTTTTAAAAACAACACAATCCCACAAGTCTACAAATGAGTTACTTATCGTCTTCTACACATTGAACTGAGATTGGAGAAAGTATTCAACAATCTCTCCTCAAAGGTAAAAGGAATACAAGAGAAAAAGATATGTTTTATAACACGGTTGAGACAATTAAATCATTTTGTTTGTTTGTTGTTTTGACCTGAATACTCCAAAAAAGGAGATACAGAACTTGAACTGTTGGTTCAGCAGCCAGAAGAGATTAGCATCAAACCTCACACACACACACACACACACACAGGCAAAAAAAGAGAGAAAGAGCCTGCAAGGCACTCATCCTTACCATCCTTTCAGCACATGCACGGACACATGCACACACACACCATCTCACACTGCTCCAAATGAGATCTCTTACACCAGCCCTCTGCTTGCCATCCATTTTTAATGGGCTGATTAAAAGCATGGCTTCCCTGATGAATCACACCATGCTTGAGAGAGAGCAAGGGAGAGAGAAAGAGAGAGAGAGAGAGAGAGAGAGAGAGAGAGAGAGAGAGAGAGAGAGAGAGAGAGAGAGAGAGGAAGAGTCAAATGGGTTCACGGGCTGAGGCGAGAGAGGAGGTGGGGGAGAGGAAGGAGGGCTGGCACAGGCAGCAGTGATGTCTCTTTTGAAGCCCCTCACAAGGCCATGAAGAGCTGAGGGCACGGCTGGAGAGCGTTAAAATAACTAGCTGCACACACGCTGCGGAAAAAGAGAGCGAGGGAGGCAGAGAATGTGAAAAAGTCTGCATGAGGGATAGAGACGAAACCACTCTCAGTGCATGTCTACTGGCTAGTCAAGCATTCACTTCAGTCGAGAAACAAGATCATCATTATGTAAACGAGGCTTCCCTCTCATGTGAATGTTAGATTGTCTCTGCGCAGACAACTGTGGGCGTATGACTGTGTGTCAAACGGGACAAGGATCGCATGTAAATGTGGGTGTGTTTGTGAGATTGATTTGAGAGTACATGTATGTATGTGTTTGTAATCTCTGTGGTTTGGCATAATGGTCTGCTAAACGCTGCATGTTGAAGCTGTCAGACTGGAGTGGATTCCTGATGCTTCATAAACGCAGACTTCTTCCTTCCTGAGCATCATTACAGGTGGAGCTCTTAGATAAATAACTGAACATCAAAGCTGGAGTGTGTCATTTCCATGCAACTAATGTCACTCAACCGTAATATAAAAAAACAGTGACTTTTTTTAAAAAAGGTTTCCTGAATACTCCCCCAGTCCGCTATAGGTCAGACAAACAGACAGTCCCGCCACAAACTCACGTACGTCATAAGTTGAGCCACTGCCGCTTTGCAGGTCTGGCCAGGTTGCTCAAACAAACCTATGCACAAAAAATGGTTTTCCACAAAAAAAATAGTAAGCAGCACAACTGTTTTCAACATTGATAAAAATAAGAAATCAGCATATTAGAATGATTTCTGAAGGATCATGTGACACTGAAGACTGGAGTAATGATGCTGAAAATTCAGCTTTACCATCACAGAAATAAATTACATTTTAATATACATTAAAATAGAAAACAGTTATTTTGAATTGTAATAATATTTCACTACATTACTGATTTTAACTGTATTTTTGATCAAATAAATCCAGTCTTGGTGAGCATAGCAGACTTAAAATATGAAATAAGAACAAAAAAAAATGTAACATTATATAATTATAATATATAATAATAGCACATGTATTAGAAATGTGTTTAATTTTGTTTTATACAAGAAAGGTTTAGTTCACTAAGTTGAATTGACAGTCATGAGCCACTGGGGCTGGTGACACAGCAGGTTCCTGTCCTACAATCTAAAACAAACACTCACTTTGAACTTCTAACACAGGAAGTGTCAGAACCAATAATCTGACTGACAAATAGATATTTTCGTCTTTTTTGTACATTTCTTGTGATGGGTACAGTTGGGATCAAAAAAGTTACAATGCCAACATGAGCACCATGGCTCAATGTATATAAGGGATAACTGCTAGGCCATTTTTTTTTTTTTTTTACTTTTAATCAAACTATTCATTGCTAGAATCAATATATGCCTTTCAATAATGTTATATTGTTTTCACAACAATAAAAAAAGGTTAGTTCACCCAAGAATGAAAATTCTGTCATTAATTACTCACCCTCATGTCATTCCAAACCCGTGAGACTTTCGTTCATCTTCGGATCTTTTTGATGAAATCTGAGAGTTTTCTGTCTCTCCATAGAAGGAGAGCTACCACTTTAACATGCAACTACCACTTTAACGCTTCAAAATGTTCATAAAGTGATCGTAAAACTAATGCACATGAATTGAGAAGTTTAGTCCAAATTTTCTGAAGAGACACGATTGTTTTATATGATAAACATATTTAATTTAGGCTTTTATTCACATATAAACATTCATCAACTCACACATTAGTTGTGGTAAACAGAAGCTCAAGCATGTTTGCTTGACGTGTGAAAGAACCAATGAGGTTAATTTCCGTGTTACGCAGCACGTTTGAGCTTCCGCAAGAGGTTTGTTCTCACGGGTCAAGAAGATTCGTTTGAACTTTGTTCACAGATCAATGTTTAAATGTGAATAAAAGCCTAAATTAAATCTGTTCATCATATAACGTAATTAAGTCTCTTCAGAAAATTTAGACCAAACCGCTCAATTCATATGGATTAGTTTTACGATCTCTTTATGAACTTTTTGAAGCATCAAAGTTGTAGCCGTGTAGCTGTCTATGGAGGTAAAGAAAGCTCTCAGATGTCATCAAAAATATCTTCATTTGTGTTCCCAAGGTGAACGGAAGTCTTACGGGTTTGGAACGACATGAGGGTGAGTACTTAATGTCAGAATTTTCAATTTTGGGTGAACTTTAAAGGGGCAGGGGCTCAAACCCCTCTGGGCTTTTTTTATTTGTCTATATTGTATTGATTTGTATCTATTAAGTTGTAGTCCAGTTAATGTTTATTTTATTTTAAGTAACAATTTATTTTTTAATGGTTTTAGTTTTAGTTAATAATAATAACCCTGTACTGATATCAGTGTCTTTTCACTTGAATCCGTTTCTCATTGGGGATGACAGTGTGTTTGAGTGCCAAATCTATTCTTGGCTCCAGCATGCTCTTAAACAGGCCCGTGCAGGACCAGAGGATTTTCGACCAGCTCTCTGATGTAAAGCTAACGCTAAACACAAGCGCCAGAGCCTCGGTCAACATATGTTCCATTCACTACAGTGTCACTCTTCATTTGTAATTATTTTTCCTGGTTGGCTCACTCTCCTTCTCTTTGAGATAAATAGTGTTGGGACAGTGGGGAGCTCAGAGGACTGATGACCTGTTCCAGAGCGTTAAACCTGAGCTCATGGCCGGAAGAGAGTGAATGAAGATGACAACCATCATAGGGCTCAACTCCACTGTGATGTATTATCAGTAAGCTATACAAATGATCTTCCTCTCAATCTCTCTCACTAAAACGGATATTCTCAGGTCTAGGGTGAATTGAAATGTTTAGCAGATGCTTCAAGTCATATTTAAAAAGTGTATGTTTTTGTGTAGGAAAAAGCCTGACACCTGTTTAATGCATTAAATTACATTAGATTACATATATTACATTAAATTGTAGCAATTATTATCAACACACAAATATAGTAATAGTAATAAAGTGAATAGTTAGGGGTGTGAAAATTCAATGCATTGATTGGAGAATTTAATCAATTATGATTAATTAATAATAACCAATGCCTGATTTTAGTTGTAAAAATCCAAATCCATATGCCCAGTTTACTCCTAGCACAGACACATTTGATTCTCCTTTTAATTGCACTCATCTTCAGCATGTTTTAGAAAATAAGTTTTGAATGAATATTTTGTTATGAATCATATTTTACGATGCATTATTTAAAAAAGGAATCATAATTACTGTCAATGCAAATTTACACCCCTAAACAAACTGTATCTGTATTATCAAAAAGAAAGAAAAAAAATATTGAAAAGAATAAATAAACGAGACACATCCAAGCATTTGATTTCTTTGGGGCTAAAATTTGAGTTTTCCACATACAGACCCCAAAGATATTTTGAAAGGGCACATGTTTGTGATATTCAGAGGGCCTCAGTCTTAGCATACCAATGGAAATGAAGAGATTTTACTGTAGGGTGCATGTGTGCGTGCTTTGCAGATGAGATGCAAGGTGAGTGAGAGTTCATCATTGGATTAAAAGGCTATTAAAGTTGAAAGTATTTCTCTGAGTGAGGAGAGAATGAATAAAAGACCCTGGTGGGTCCTGTCACAGATGTCCTTTGTTTTCATTCTTTCACCCATTTCTACACAACAACTAAAACTTAATCCTTCACTCCTGATCTTCAAAATAAGAGCTTGAAAGGGTCTTAGAATGTCATTTGCCTTTTGTGTTGTTGTAAAGTTAAGACATCCAAAACAACTGAATTCCAGGCCCGAATAAAAAAATAAAAAAGAAGAAAGAAATCACCACCAGGCTACTGATGCAAAGAGAGGAATTAATTAAAGAACTGGATGAGCATAATATTACAAATGGACAAACCAACAGAAGGATAAAATGGGATGGATGGATGGATGGATGGATGGATGGATGGATGGATGGATGGATGGATGGATGGATGGATGGATGGATGGATGGATGGATGGATGGATGATAGAACGATGGATAGAATGATAGATGGATAGAATGATAGATGGAACGATAGAATGATAGATAGATGGATGAAACGATAGAATGACAGATAGAATGATAGAATGATAGATAGAACGATAGATAGATAGAACGATAGAAAGAACGATAGATAGATAGATAGAACGATAGATAGATAGATAGATAGATAGACAGAACGATAGAACGACAGATAGAATGACAGACAGAAAGATAGATAGATAGATAGATAGATAGATAGATAGATAGATAGATAGATAGATAGATAGATAGATAGATAGATAGAACGACAGATAGAATGACAGACAGATAGATAGATAGATAGATAGATAGAACGACAGATAGAATGACAGACAGACAGAAAGATAGATAGATAGATAGATAGATAGATAGATAGATAGATAGATAGATAGATAGATAGATAGATAGATAGAACGACAGATAGAATGACAGACAGAAAGATAGATAGATAGATAGAACGATAGATAGACAGAACAATAGATAGATAGATAGAACGATAGATAGACAGAACAATAGATAGACAGATAGATAGATAGATAGATAGATAGATAGATAGATAGATAGATAGATAGATAGATAGATAGATAGATAGATAGATAGATAGATAGATAGATAGATCTCAATGGCACTCAAACTCTTTCCCACTGCCTGAGACACCTGCTCACAGTCAGAGGTCAGGTCTAATTCCTGCTGCTCTGTTTCCTGAGCAAGAAGGCTTTTAATTTAGCAGTAACTAACTCAGCCCAGAACACACACTAACTGTGGGGGAGACGAATCAAGAGCTGCCAGGACCTTAGAGAGAACAGTCTGTCTCGATTCTCCCAGCGCTAAAACCTGGGTCACGTCACCTGAATATTCATATGAGTGATGTGAGCATGTAAAGAACTTTTAGCATTAGCACGTGAGTACAGTTGTACATATGAAGTTGTTTGTGAATGATGATGAACAAACACACTGTACAAGTAAAAGCATTGATCTGACATTTATTAAACTAACTTGAACACATTTTTGGTTTCTCACCTAGCGAGCTGCCTCGCCATCTACTGTCTAGTTAAGCAACTGAAATAAATCCTCATGAGTGACTAATATGAAACAAATAATGTTCCTTACATAAAGGGTACAGGAGACATTTTTTATGTTTATTAGCATGTTGCTAAGCTAATAATCCAATACCACAAGATACTTTAATCAAAGCTATATATAAATAATAATAATAATAAAAAAAAACTTTAATCANATTCCCACAAAACATCAGCACAAAAATCAGTCAGAAAAACACAAGCAGAAGATTTAGGATCATGTGCAGACTTTAATGAAAACATACCACTTTACAATACAGGTGCACCTCAATAAATTAGAATATTCCCTGTAATTTAATTCAAAAAGTAAAACTTAAATTTATTCTAGATTTATTAGACAAAGTAAAATATTTCCAGACGTTTTTGTTTTCATCTTGATGATTACAGCTTGCTGCTCATCAAAATAAAAAAGTCAGTATCTCAAATTATTAGAATATTTGATTTCATGTTCTATTAATTTACCATTCTCAGGGTATAAATACTGAGTTTAGGTCAATAATCCCAACAGCAGTCATGGGGAAGTCTGCTGACTTGACAGTTGTCCAGAAGATGATCATCAAGACCCTCTACAATGAGAGTAAGCCACAGAGGGTCATTGAAAGAGCAACACCCCTGAAAGAGCTGGCTGTTTGCAGAGTGCTGTGCCAAAGCATATTCCTGGAAAGTTGACTGGAAGGAAAAAGTGTGGTAGGAAAAGGTGTACAAGTGAAAGGAATGACCGCAGGCTTGAGAAGGTTGTCAGGCGAAGCCGATTTAAGAACTTAGGAGAGCTTCAAAAGGAGTGGACTGAAGCTGGAGTCAGTGCATCAAGAGCCACCGCACACAGACGTCTTCAGGAAATGGGCTACAACTGTCACATTCCACGTACCAAGACACTTCTGAACCAAAGACAATGTCAGAAGCATCTTTCTAGGAGAAAAAGAACTGGACTGTTGTTGTGGTCCAAAGCCCTCTTTTCAGATGAAAGTAATTTTTGCATTTCATTTGGAAATCAAGATCCCAGAGTCTGGAGGAAGAGTGGAGAGGCACAGAAACCATGTTGCTTGAAGTCCAGTGTGAAGTTTCCACTGTCAGTGATGATTTGGGCTGCCATGTCATCTGCTGGTGTTGGTCCACTGTGTTTTCTGAAGTCCACAGTCAACGCAGCCATCTACCAGGAAATTTTAGAGCACTTCATGCTTCCTTCTGCTGACAAGCTTTATGGAGATGCTGATTTCATTTTCCAGCAGGATTTGGCACCTTCCCACACTGCCAAAGGTACCAAAAGCTGGTTCAATGACCATGGTGTTACTGTGCTTGATTGGCCAGCAAACTCGCCTGACCTGAACCCCATAGAGAATCTATGGGGTATTGTCAAGAGGAAGATGAGAGACACCAGACCTAACAATGCAGATGACCCGCTATCAAAGCAACCTGGGCTTCCATTACACCTGAGCAGTGCCACAGGCTGATCGCCTCCATGCCACGCCGCATTGATGCAGTAATTCATGCAAAAGAAGGCCCAACCAAGTATTGAGTTCTTTTCAGAAGCCTGACATTTCTGTTTAAAATATCCCTTTTTTATTGATCTTATGAAGTATTCTAATTTATTGAGATAGTGAATTGAGTGGGTTTTTGTTAAATGTGAGCCAAAATCATCACAATTAAAAGAACCAAAGACTTAAAGTACTTCAGTCTGTGTGCACTAAATTTATTTAACGAGTACACAAGTTCCACAATTTGAGTTGAATTACTGAAATAAATGAACTTTTCCATGACATTCTAATTTATTGAGACGCACCGGTATATATATATATATATTAACAATAATTGTCAGTACTGAATTAAATTGATCTAAAAACTAATGTAACATGGGTATATATTTATCAACATTACTATTACCACAAGGCACACGATTATACACAAAATGTTCCATTAAAACTGAAGTGGTGTCTTGGAAGCTGCCATAAAATTCTGTCTAGTTGGACAGCTTGCTAAGTTTTGTCAGAATGTTGGTCAGCTGATTCAATAGTGCAGATCTGTTCAGAAGTCATCTTCCATCACCCTGTAAATCATCCTGACTTACAGAGGAAAATATACACATACTATCATATCAAGCTGCCATACACACTACACAAGAGGGGGATTTCACTTACAGGAAACACACAATAAGCTCTGAAATTCACACAAACACCTTTCATTCCATTCTCTATTTATCTCCTTTATCGTCGTACCCCCTCTGAGGGCGTTTACTAGTATCCCACGTTAATTTAGTCTCTGTAAGGGCCTGCTTTCAGAGACCAGGGAGTGAGGGAACCATTGCAGCCAATCCAGAAGCCATCAGTTTTCATCCAGACCGGCTAGACCTCTGCATTACCGCTGCCCTCACGTTTATTGTTCTCTCATTGCACCTGTCAGCACTGCCTGACAGCACATTACCGGTACTGTGCTTCAACAGAGGGGTCCATCAGGCAGCTATCAGGGCAGCCCTCACCCAGCCTCACAGCAGGGGCAGATGGTAATAAGGTTCCGGGAAAGAGCGTGTGAATGGGTAAACACACACACATAACTCAAAGATGCCCACTCCGGAACCAAATCCTTATATATACCTGTATCGAACTGTCAGTCTGAGAGCAACGCATTACACTCGAACGAACATGTGAAAGTAACAAGACTGCAGGCCAATTTTCAGGGTGCTTTTACATTGTGAAATATAAAATTTATAAAAGTGCCTCATAAAAAGAGCGTGTCTGAGTAAGATTGTGTTCTCAAGCTGCACTCTTCAAGTGTGTTAGTCAGATTTTGGCAGAGAGGAAATAGGAGTAATTTAGTGAACAGTTTTGGTTTTTCTGATGAGACCTTCATGCCTGTAGAAATGGAAGCCTGTAAACAAGAAAAGCATTTTCACTAAGAATTCAGTTCCACTTCACATCTCTAAGGCCGTGTGTCCTCCAAAGCCTTTTTTTTCAGCGGCTAGCATACTTTTCCATTTGTTTTCAATGGGAGTGCCACATTTATTAAACGGCAGGAGCGTAACGAGATGCACTTTTGCTCTTTCAGTCACGTAAATTATGCGTTTACATTCATTCTCCGTTATCCTTTACCCACGACACACAACAAACACAGCTCCGATCACGGCATCCTCCATCCACAATTTTTTTTGCGTTTCTAAATGCCGAGCTTAAAGACGGCGCTTTCGGCCACTTTAGAGTTCCTATTCCCGGTGCGAATGCAACCAGGAACATGGCACGGAGGAGAAATAAGTTCTCGTGGCTATTTCCTAGAACTAAGTTCCTAAAACTATTCGGTGCGAAAGCCTCTTTTGAGTAAAACGCTGCGCTCATCACTGTCACTTGCCGTCCAATCAGAGTGGAGGAGGGGTGGGACAAATACAACACTGACCAACTGTCACAACATTCTTGCTGTACAATGACATCAACAAGCAGAAAATGGATGAGCAATTAATATTGCTGGTCTCCGAACATACATATTAAGTACTCTACATTTTGTCAACATGTTTAGTCTGAAACAAATTATCTGCGAAATCAGTTACAAGTAACAGTGCCACAGATGTACAGACTCATTCTGTATCACAACAACAAAGCATCTCCACTGAAAAAACAAAAAACAAAACTCTGCGCTGCCGAAGTGCTCTCAAGCGCTCAAAGCTAGGTGTTTTCAGGCTAAAAATGCTTTGGTGGACACACGGCCTAACACACACATATAAAAGCTGGATGGCAAAGTTTAGGGCAGATGGATGCCATTTTTACTTTTTGTTTTGTTAGTGGATGTATTGCTCAAAATCCAAAATCCAACCTGTCACTTACATGAGATCACAGCAACAACAAAATCAAGTCAAAAATAAAGTGTCGCTCGAAAAAATCTAGTCCCGCCCTACTTTTTTTTTTTCTTTCATGTTTGAGAAACCGTTTCACTTGGATAAACATCAAAATAAGGAAAAAGAAAATACTATTGTAACTTCAATTTCATGCCAACTTTAACTTTTTTCTTTAAGATTTGCAAAAAAACATTAAAATTACCTCACAATTTAAGAAACAATTTCCGGAACATTACCACAAAAAGGAGAAAGAAAACCGAGATGGAGAAACATTCCTGACATTAAACAATCAAAATGAACATTTGAGGTACAAAATCACTATAAATCAATGGTGCTTTGTGATACTGTTGTTTGCTACAAAGAAAACATTCTAAATAATTTATAGGGATAACAATGGTAACACTTTATTTTACAGTGCCGTAATTACATGTTACTACATGTACTTACTCCAGTAATAACAGTAAATTATGCATAATTACAAGTAACTGACCCTAAACCAAACCCTAACCCTAACTGTAACTCTATAGTAAGTACAAGAAGTTAATTAATACTACTCAGTACTTATTTGAGTAATTACAATGTAACTACGGCACTGTAAAATAAAGTGTAACCATAACAATTAAAATATCCACTATTATGAAATAAAACATGGTAACACTTTATTTTAAAGTGACATAGCTACACATTACTACATGTACTTACTATAATAATAACAGTAAATTATGCATAACTACAAGTAACTAACCCTAAACCAAACCCTAAACAGAATACACAGCTGTTTTTGAACGGCAATCATGAGGGGGGGAAAAAGAAATATGTGTGTTGCTCCCTGAACGATGTAGTTACACCATCTACCAGCAGGGCATAACTGGCCTATGCTAACCAGTCAAGCCCTGACCTCTTTAGTTCACACAGACATATAGCCCAGTTGCTATGGAAACAGCATAGGCAGGCTGGGGATACTCTTGAAATGTATTTCTGCATATTTCCACGACCTTCCTCTTTCCTGTTCTCTCATTGTCTCTATCCATAAATAGGATTCTTTCATCATAAAAATTACAGAGGAATAAACCTCACTGTCCTTAAAGGACCTCCACTGCAGTATATCAAAACAGATGACCTGGAAACTGGCCAAGTAGACATGCATTCTTGTGCAAACCATTTAAGCTACAGTATGCAATTTTAGCCATCTCGCTAACTTTTGTTAGACTTTGATGATTGGCAGCCACTGATTTTTTGTTGCGGTTTATAGAGGGCTATCACAAAGACAAGTGATATTTCTCAAGACACCTATATCTGTGATATCTGTCAGGAAGTAAAGATATTTTATCCGCAGCATTCCAAAAAAATTGCTTACAGCAGCTTTAAGACAAAATTACATGACTTAAACCACAGACATGAAAAGACTTTTGGCATCGCATTGTATAAGAGGTCAGAAAATTATCTGCACCATCCTGCATGATAATCTTTTTCTTGAACCTTTAATGTCCTTCATTGGGCCTCTTTAAAGGTGAACTTTAATACAAAGTAATTAATGCTGACAAGATATGCTAAATATATGGATCAAACATTTAATGAGGCCCTTTTAACTTCAAGTTCAAATGAAAGGGTACTGAAGAGATCTGCTCTTAGTCCAAGGATAATCTGCAAATCTGCATGAGTCAGATGGGGAGAGGCATCTATTTACACATGCTCATAAGCTGAACTCAAAAGATTGGTCATTATATAAACCGGATAACCGCTGAACTATTTCTGATCTTAATACAAACATCTGGTACATTTCCATCCTATGATGTTTGATCTGATTTAGAGAGCTAATCTGACCATACAAAGCATGAAAATGTCACAATATACAATCAAAATATATAATCAATGTATTTTGAAACTAGATTTGTACATTTCCTGCTGAAAATGTGATTGACGCAAAACTTCATCACCATGACGTGTGTTGTCAAGGCATTGCTGGTTGTTGAGGAGTTAAACGTTTTTTTTTTAATTTTATTATTGACTATTTGTTCATTTCCTTGTTTGGTCACACTTTAGTTTAGGGTTCAATTCTCACTATTGCCTAACTATTAATTATGACTTTTGCCTCAATAAACTACTAATTACTTCTTATTAGGGGTGTATCAATATATCGTGTCACAATATATCGTAATACAAAAACCCAACAATATGTATCGTGGATAGTTACAATTTTTATTCTGTGTACTGTAGTTCACCCAAAATTAAAATTACTGTAAGAAAAAATTCAAGTTTACACAGTTGTAGTGTCATTACTACTACATTAAACTACTATATATAATGTTGAATATAATGTATAATAATGCAGTGGGGGAATATTTGTGGGTCCTGATAATGCCAAATGACTTATGTTACCAGTAAAAAGTGGCCTACATTATTTAAAATATATCTAGTCAGTGACAAAATGCAAGCATATTCGTATTTTTCAGTATTTTCAGCTTTAGAATCATGAATATTTTTATTTTGAATATTTATATGTTCAGAATAATACATCCTGTACATTTGGTTACCAGCAGCAATTCCAAACCTATTAATTTCCACCCCAAGTGTAATACCAAATTTAACATTTTAATCAACAGTAATTTTTTTGTTTTCCTTTTATCTTGTAGTTTCGCAATAATATCGTATCGTGAGTTCAGTACCGTGATACGTATCGAATCATGCCATGAGGGTATCGTTACACCCCTACTGATTATTAATAGTTAGTAAGGTAGTTGTTCAGTTTTGGGTAGTATTGGGTAGGATTAAGAGATGTAGATTATAGTCATGCAGATTAAGGCATTAATATGTGCTTTATAAGTACTAATAAACTGCCAATATCCAAGTAATATGAATGCTAATAAGCAGCTAAACAGTGAGACTTGGACTCTAAACTAAAGTGTTTATTTAAACCATTTTTTATATATATTAATTTTTAATTTAGTTTAATTTAAGGTTAAACTTTATTTCGATGGTCCTCTTTAGACATTCTACTAACTATAAGTAACTTTTCAACTACATGTCAACTAACTCTCATTAGAGCAAGACTGTAGTAGACTGTTAGGTTAGGGTTCGGGTTAGTAGAATAAGTTGACATGAAGTTGCAAAGTTACTTATAGTTAGAAGAATATCTTTGGTGGGGCTATCAAAATAAAGTGTTAGCAGATATTAAGCAGATATTGAGAGTTGACATGTAGTTGCAAAGTTACTTATCGTTAGTAGAATGTCTAAAGTCAAAATAAATTTCATTTCATTTCATTTCATTTAAAATCAGGGTTTATCAGCCACAGATCAGCCATTTGAAAAGTAATAACACACCTTTTCTCAAGACGTTTCACAATTTTACAAATTTGAAGTATCATTTATGTCCGTAGCATGGCGTTCCAAACTTTAATACTCAGGGGCTTGTTCATATCCCTCACCGTAAGTATGAGCAGTATGCTTGCCTTAGCCAACACCACTAATAATCAACACCAAGGTTGCCTCATGCTGAATATGTGTGCCACACACACACACACACACACACACACACCTTATCTCGCCTGCAATCCTAATCTCATTAGGGCTACATTGTTAGCAGTGGAATTCTGGGATATCAGATTGACTCTTGGTATTTTTACCCATGCATCAGCCTATTGCTATTCTCCCTCATGGCACTGAGTGGGAACCTCTGGCCTCCCAGAGCACCTGCCTGACCAGCACACCCTCCACAGCTGCCCGACTCCCTGCCTCTCAAAGACTAATTCACTCCATATTTAAATAAGGTATTAAAGTTTCATCGCTGGCACCTGGATGAGGCTGCTGCCTGCCTGAGACTGAGGGGCATCTAGAGGCCTGTTGTGCCTTTGGGATTAGGAGAGGAGACACACACACTTACACTCACACACACAAAATAGCAAATAATTAGGGCCAGGTGAGCAGCTGGACTGACAGCCTACAGAAGCCTCACCAGGTCAAAAGAAGTTCCTGTTAGAGAGTGAGAAAGAGAGAGAGAGATACTTGGGAAGTGATATGGAATTTGGCATATCTCCTACTTGAATAACTACAAACTATATTTAACACAAGCTGAGATGAGCAATACCTTAAAAACAACACATATCACTTTTGAAATGATTAGGAAATAGTTAGCCGACTGAAGAGGAGACCAGCGGTTGGTGTCAAATTTGGATGGATGAGAGCCTTGATTTTTTTGGACAAAGTTGTTTCTGGCTACACTGGTGTGAACTTTAAAACTAGAGGGGGAAAAAAAGCCCCTCTAGCATTCCATATGAAATATATCAAAAGAATCAAATTAGCAGGGCCCTGATATTAAAATAATAACATTTACCCCTAGAATAAATGGTTTTAGTTCTAAAATCAATACACACACTCAATAATGCAAGTGCATTATTATAAGATAATAACACGGGAAAAACCTGTGCATTCCGTAGAACATTAGAAGGAACACACAGAGGACTCTGTATTATAGATTTCATAATTTCATATCAAATGTCACATACTCCCAAAGGACGTAATACGGTTACATCTCTAATGGGATTTTTTTTCCTGATATAAAAATTACATTTAAAGAAATCAGACACACATGGTAATGCAATGAAAAATAATTTACACCGCTCTTGCTGAGCTCTCCCTGTGTATCGTACCTTAAGGTTCTTTTTGAGGGGCAGGAAGAAAATAACCTTTATATCACCGCATTTTAAATGTAAACTATAATTACAGCATTTTCGCACATTTCGTACTTTCTGCCTTGAAGTGGTAGACAAATCTACGAGAACAAAACAAGCATTGCTAACTAATAAACAACAATGCATTCACAACACCTTTCCATTGGCATGTTCTACAGTAGCATTGTGAATGATTTTTTCAAGGCTTCATACCTATTTACAGGTGCAATAAAATGCCAAGGATTTGATTCCTTGCTCTTTGTTTGTGTAGTCTTGTTTATGTCTCTTTGTTAAGACAGAGGGAGAATTCGGGGGACATAGACCAATAAAAGCCATTTACTGACAATGACTGCGTTTGAGCCTCAAAAGCTTTCACAAAAAGTCCCTTGCTCAGGTCAGACTTGGACTCTTTGGGGGGATATTCACCTATTTGTATGGCTATTCGTTCTCCAATGTATTGAGAATGTAGAAATAGATATCCAAGGGCAAATTTGCATATGGTTTTAGTTTCAACGATGGCACAGATCACAGCTATTCTCTTCTGTCTTTGTGATTGACAGCTAAGTGGACTCCGCCCCCTAACCAGAGAGAAAAGGGCTCGTCAATATGGCGTCTCTTCAGAATCTTGTCGACACTAGCTGAAACAAAGCCTCACCTCTGAAACCGTTGCGACTAATCTAATTGTTTACTGGCCAATGTTACGAATCCACCGCTGAAATAATGTCTGGTGCTCACAATATATACCACAATTTCGTTTACACTTTGTTCTGAGATCTATTTGAAGCACTTTTTCTCTGATGGCCAAAAATAGAGAAGGCACTACAAGGAGTTCAAAAGAGCCTGGAATTAGCCCTCTTCCTTTTACCTGCCGGCTGTGAGAGCACTCGAGAGAAAATGTTGTCTAGCATCTGGTGGGGAGAGCTGGAGATGGTCAGCCGCAGGGCTGATGGAAGACGTAGGGTGTCATTTTAGTATATCAAAGCTTGATCAGGGCTATCCATCTTTGAGGAACTCAGAAGAACTGAAGGAGAAAAAAAGACCACATTTGTGATGTGGGAAGGTAAAAAGGAAGTGTAAAAAACAAGACAAGCCTCCATATGATAAGAGGAGGCATTATGCTGATGTGTCGTTTTGTTTTCTTGTTGTCACGGATACAAAGCGGCTGCATAAATAAGGTATTTAGAGGGCTTCGCTCTGATGTCTCGATTGCATTTGTTCAATCGTGCTTCTGTAGGTGTTTTTTTCTTTTCGGTTCGAGGCATCTGCTCAGATCCAACCCGTTTTATGCAGACTGTCACAGCCTCTGTAGTGGCACTACAAACGGCAGGGCTGGCTGTAAACTTTTCCCCCCGCAGGATAAGCGTTGTTGGGATAGCGCCACCCTGGGGAATCTCCTTCTCTCGCTCGACTCAGTGTGGATCTGAGAGCGCGTCTGCCTCGCTCTCCTTCAACTGCAAACAAAGCCTTTCTCACAGCTCATTTCACTTAGTCATTTTAGTAGGAATGCGTGTTAGTGGGAAGGAGACGCATTTTGCGTTTCGTTTGTTTGTGGGGTTTGTTTGCGGTGATGTTCGCATTATCTTTGTGAGTCATTTTGGTCAGGTGGATTCGGAAGGCTTAAAGGGTCCTGGACCTTTTTTCGGTGTTGCATTTTTGGTCTGCTGAGGTGGCGAATTGCATCTTCTGTCATATCCGCTCTCGCTTTTCCCATACATAAAATATCAAACATCTGAGGGACAATCCAATGACCTCTACTGCCCTTTCTCCCTCGCTTTCTGTCTCTCTCTCTCTTTCGGTTACCCAAACACACACACACATACACAACACACACACACACACACACACACACAATCACACTCTAAGAGAAGCACTAGTCTCACATCCCCCACCGTATACGTGTCTTGATTTATTTTCACCAGTCCTCCACCTTATGATGATGTATTTGCGACATCTGGCGGTATTCACTATTTCCTTAGCAATAGCGAAATGAAAAGGACGGCACAGGGGGGAGACGGAGATGGAGACGGACGGGCGGAGAGAGAAAAAAGCCAGAAAGACTGACAGAGTGAAAGGAAGCAAGACAGAGAAAAAGAGGAAAATGAAGCCAGAGTCAAGAGGTACCACAAAAAATCGACAGACAACGGCGACACACAAAGTTGCATGTCTTAAGCCGCGAGTCCTTCGAAATCTATTCCAAACGGCTTGGATACCCCCTAGTGGGAGGACAAAGGCAGCTATACTTGTCAGAAATGGGGGCGACGAAACAGCCATGAATCCATAGGGTCCAGAGGTCATCCTTCTTGAGCTGCGGTGACATCATAACAATGGGACACTTCTACAGCCTTAGAATTCCAAGCTGATTCATTCCGCGAGGGGCTAAATAGGAGCGCGCCTTGTAGTTCCCACACATTCACAGACAGACAGTGAAGGAGAGACCTAGACAGACAGAGAGAGGGAGAAACAGAGGAGGAGGAGGTGCTGCCTGGAGGAGGATAGCAGCAGGGAACGTATAGGCCTCACTCCAAGCTTTTCTTTCTTCGTTTTTTTGTGAACGCATTAAAGAAGATGACTTAATTCGCCCTCGTTCTATGTCCAGAGAGTGCCTCTGTGAGACTCCGTCACAGAGACATGTCACGACCATCAAGTACGGGAATTACTGCACAACAGAAGCGCCTAACCATGCATACTTTGTGTTGGCAAATGAGTGTTTCGAATGATACGAATAGAGGAAAAGGGCACACTCATTAGGCATATAAACGCTCATTTCATGCAAGCGGCTCATCAACATTAATAGACAATGATTGATGATATTTATCTCCTAATTAGTGAAAAAAGAGCAGATAATTGGCCATTATCAGAAAATTAGCAGGAACAACCCATAGCAAAAAGCCCGAAATATACAACATAACGCATCTCCCTACGACTTTTCGAGTTGCGTAAATGTTTACGTAACTAAACCTTAACTCTAAACAATAGACGTTCTAAACGGCATTAAGCTTTCTCTGCACTCGCAACAATGGTGCAATGCCACGTTACATAAGCTCGAGAGCTATAATGAGATCATACATTCATGTCGAAAGTGTTAATTAGTCTATCTGCCCGAGGTTGAGGGATTCCGCTGCCTTCTCTCATTGTTTTTATAATCCTCCGCACACATTTATAATTCATCGTGTCGCGCTGCGCTAACACGTTTTAGCCATCTTTTTTGTCTGTTTATGAAGGCTCCATCGTGGTCATGATGCATTTGAAAGCAAATGAAAATCTCTCTTTCTGTTTCTCCCCCTTTTGCTGCCTGACTCAGCTGCCAGCCATTTTGACAGCTTCATTTGTGACGCCGTTCTTTGATCGGGGCTGTCACTGATATCCAACGCCAATGAAAGGCTAAAACTAACCCGACGTTTGCTCGCTACTAAGCTGGTCCGTTTTATTGGGCGTCTGCTTTAAACAAACGTTCCGTCTCGTCTGCTGCGGTGACGTGCTCGTCCCTTGAGGATGGCTGCTTTTGTAAACTAGGAAGAGAATGTTAGTTTGTCAACTGCAGTGCAAATGATATGATTTTTCACTTCTGATATGCATTAAGGTTTGGATGCAAAAATATGCCTTATTATAAACAACAAATGCAGCAATATAAGCATTTATTTTTTCTCTTAAGACTTAGTTTTAGACAAAAGTTCACACATTTCCTTTTCTTCTTCTACATTAAACAAGAATAATTGCCTGTTAAACTTGACAATAGGATTTTAGTATGAATCATAATTGGCATGAATGCTATATGGTCTAACTTGTGGAAGTAAACTCTTATTGATGATGTAATACTTGCCTGTTATTGTAGGCTTATAATTTGTTTATCTTGTTTCACAGAGATTGTCTCTTATTGTTTGCACCTAGACAGATTCAAGTGCTAACATATGGGTTAAGGCACAGTTCAACCACAAAGGGGAATTCTGTCGACATTTATTTATTATTCAAGTCATCATATGACTTACTTTCTTCTGTGGAACACAAAAGAATACATTTGAAGAAACTTTCAGACTTTTATTTTTGTCCATACAATAATGAGGTCCAAAAATTCCATACCAATGCTGAAATCCAATAGGGCCATAACATAAAACCTAATTTGTTCTTGCATGTCATGTGATTAAAATCATGATGTCATCCCACAAAAACTAATAAGGTTTGATTTTTTAGCTGTTTTAAACTATCAGTATGTCGCTTTGCCCTATATTCGTTTATAATATAAATTGTTCATACCGTGCATTATAATGTTGTAATGCCTAAACTTAATTTTAAATTTAAAACAAATAATTTTTGATTTTTTTAAACAAACAAAACAATGGAATTTTCAGTTTTCAGCTATAACATGAACATAATTATCAGCTTGGTATCAGCCACAGTTTTAATATCATTGTATTTCCAGTAGTAATACCATCGAGACAATAGTAAGTCACAGCAGCTGGTTAGGTAATACCTATCTAGAGCAAATCAGTACTAACAGTAGTAAGATGATGATGCAAAAGAGACTGGAGCAGAGAGAGAAGGATAGAACGGAACTCATGTTCAGACCAAGCAACCAAACCAAGTGTTGAAATAGCCTAAGACATTGCCGGCCAGAATTACAGGAGGCCATTGCCTTTGCTCGTGCCCTCTTACTGTTTTTTCTGATGTGGACGGTTGATGCTCACGGCTGGGGTCGATAACATGAGGAGACTGGCAGAGCTGGTCGGAAACAACGTGTATTCTGACCTCTCTCAAACCAGAAGAGGGCAAGCAGCCACGGGCATCAAACCAGCAGGTGGTATGGTTTCCAGTAAGATAGGAAGTCTTCAAACAGTTCACTCCGTCAAGTAGTCCATGGCCTGACATTGAGCTCTGGATTGTGTGTGTGGTTGTAAGGAGGGCTTGAGCTGATCTGGACAGGACAGTGCTGAATGACGGATTGCCGGAGAAAGCATCAGGTCAGCCCGGAGCCAATGCAGAGGCTACACAGATGCCCCCAATCCAGGCATCCCACTCTCTGATTAGATCTGCTCCCCTTCCAGCAAGAGCGCCCAAGTTCAAAAAAGACAAGAGATGAATGAGAGTATGGCAGAGAGAGATAGAGAAGGAGAGATCGGGGGAGTGACAAGGAGCATCATTCATCTCTAAATGGCCTTTCATAACATTGTCACTGGGTATCACACAAATTGCAACAAACAGTCACACTGCTATAGATGGTTGCAGTAGATGAAACATACAGTAAAGAATAAAGGATGCCTCTGAGGAATAACTACATTTGAGAAATCTGCTCCAAGCCAATCTGGACATTGATTTGAAGATGTCAAGATTAGTCAACCTGGCTTAAGTCAACAAATCAAGTATAACAGTCATGACGAAGCAAAGATACAAATAGACAAGACATATATTGTCAGAGAGAGGAAACGATCCCAGCCAATCTGGGCACTGATTCAAAGATATCATGAAGAGGAAGTTGGAATCTAGTTGAACTGTTTTCACACTTTTGATTGCTTGGTCTGAGACAAAGTTCAATTGTCCCTTGGGTTTAGCATCAAAACTTAAAGGGTTAGTTCACCAAAAAATGAAATTTCATTAATTACTGACCCTCATGTCGTTCCAAACCTGTATGTCTTTCATTTATCTTCTGAACACAAATTAAGATACTTTTTGATGAAATCCAACTTTTTTTTTAATTTTAATTTTTTTATCCCCCATAGAAAGCAACATGATTATCATCATTCAAGGTCCAGAAAAGTAGTAAAGACATTGTTAAAATAGTCAACGTGACTATAGTGGTTCAACCTTTATGTTATGAAGTGACGAGAATACTTTTTGTGCACAAAAACAAAACAAAAATAATGACTTTATTCAACAATTTCTTATTTACCCTGTCAGACTCGTATGCATTTGACGCAGTGGACACGGTTCAGCGCTTCCGTGTTTTCGTCCGAACGCTGGCTCAGTATTGGCCGGCTCCTGCGTCAGCATCACACGCATGCGTCGTGCTGCTCACATGAACAGCTTTGCTGTTTTGCTTTGCACACAAAAAGTATTCTCGTCACTTCATAACATTAAGGTTGATCCACAGTAGTCACGTTGACTATTTTAACAATGTCTTTAATACCTTAAATGACAGTAATTACGTTGCTTTCTATGGGGGCATCAAAAAACGGGTGAACTAACCCTTTAACATGGACAGATTATCACTTTTATTTACCGATATGTACTATACTACAATTATTTTGACGGAGAACAAGCTATCATACCAACTTGCTAACCAGATTCAAAAACCCACTTTCATATCAAGAAAGAAAGAAAGAAAGAAAGAAAGAAAGAAAGAAAGAAAGAAAGAAAGAAAGAAAGAAAGAAAGAAAGAAAGAAAGAAAGAAAGAAAGAAAGAAAGGATTATTCCAAAGACTGTTGCTTCTGAAGAGGAATTCATTGTGTCTTCTTTTCTTAGTGTTCTGTCAAAAACAACTTGAGCGAACATAGCAGACTGTCACATCAAGACAATCCTCAGCAGAGCACTGAGCAGAATACTCTAACCCTGTTTCATACACTTAGCTATCATACTATCACACTAAAAATATAACTACAGACAAGATGAAAATTATGCTTCTGTGAGTTCCTAAACAAATAGAAGTCATGTATTACATTATTATCATTATATACTGTATACAACATACAAGTTTGGGGTTGGTAAGATTTTTTAAAGTTTTAAAGTCTCTAATGCTCACCAAGGCTGTATTTATTTGATCAAAAATATAGAAAAAAATATTTTAATATGTAATCTATTCATGTGATGGCAAAGTTGAATTTCCAGCAGCCATTACTCCAGTCTTCAGTGTCACATGATCCTGTTATGAATCATGTTATATATCTGGGATCTCTGAGACCTCACATGTATAATCAGGTCTCTTAAGATTAGGAAAAATAATTATATTAATTATATATAATTAATTATATATAAGTTACACCTTTCAGATATTTTTCAAGCTGTAAAATGGTCTTGGAATCTGTAAGACCAAAAAACAGAACGTGAGGGTTAAATCCACGCAATATTTGGCGAATCACACAAATTTCCCTCAGAATCAGTAAAGAAACTGCAAAATCTGCAAAAGTCTTCAGATCTGGGCCTGACTGTCGGGTTACCTGTGCACACATTTATTAATTAGTGTGTGGTGCTCAACCAGAGAGGTTGCAGAAGGGCAGATGTGGTGACTGACCTTCTCCTCATCAACCATGTCTGAGCAACCTTCATCCTTCCTTCTGTCCTTCTTATCCACCTCTGAGGGACAGAGTTTGAACGTGGCCACTGAATGCCAATGAAAGACCCAAGTGCCCTCGGCTTTCAGGGAGCTTGCTGACCATCTGCCCAGGGGCCAGAGTGGCACCATGGCCCTTATATCAGTCAGGGCTAAGGGCTCCGGGGGATCTGTAGCACCTCTGCGGAGCACTGGGATCACCATCTAATTGACAGGATGACAGTCCTCAGTTCCTCTAAAGGTACTCAGAGACAGTGGCATTCAGGCCATGTTAAGTCAGCAGAGAGGGAAGGTCACGTCTGATCAGGGCTCCTATGACAGGACCGTAGACATCGTATAGAGGTACAATTCACTAGGCCAAGACACTACACTCGTCAGAAGAATGAAACAAGTTACCAATGTCAGGTTTAAAACTGCAACACAAACTCGAAGATCAGAGAGACAATTAAAACGATCTAAATTTACAACTTTTAGCCAATAGCGACATAAAGGGATAAGTTCACCCAAAAATGAAAATTCTGTCATCATTTACTCACCGCATGTCCAAATTCCAAACCTGTATGACTTTCTTTTTCTGTGAAACATAAAAGAAGATATTAAGAATGCTGAATGTCATAGTATGGAGAAAGAAAAAAAAAACACTTAAGAAAGAAAGTCATATAGGTTTGAAACGTGACAGAAGTTTTATTTTTGGGTGAACTATCACTTTAAATGTTGGTCATCATTGAAGCAATTTGAAGTGAGTATTTTAATTTTTATATATAAACATATATATATATATATATATATATATATAAACATTAATTTTGATGATTATAACTGACAACTAAGGAAAATCCCAAATTCAGTATCTCAGAAAATTAGAATATTGTGAAAAGGTTCAATATTGAAGACACCTGGCGCCACACTCTAATCAACTAATTAACTTAAAACACCTGCAAAGGCCTTTAAATGGTCTCTCAGTCTAGTTCTGTAGGCTACACAATCATGGGGAAGACTGCTGACTTGACAGCTGTCCAAAAGACAACCATTGACACCTTGCACAAGGAGGGCAAGACACAAAAGGTCATTGCAAAAGAGGCTGGCTGTTCACAGAGCTCTGTGTCAAAGCACATTAATAGAGAGGCGAATGGAAGGAAAAGATGTGGTAGAAAAAAAGTGTACAAGCAATAGGGATAACCGCACCCTGGAGAGGATTGTGAAACAAAACCCATTCAAAAATGTGGGGGAGATTCACAAAGAGTGGACTGCAGCTGGAGTCAGTGCTTCAAGAACCACTACGCACAGACGTATGCAAGACATGGGTTTCAGCTGTCGCATTCCTTGTGTCAAGCCACTCTTGAACAACAGACAGCGTCAGAAGCGTCTCGCCTGGGCTAAAGACAAAAAGGACTGGACTGCTGCTGAGTGGTCCAAAGTTATGTTCTCTGATGAAAGTAAATTTTGCATTTCCTTTGGAAATCAGGGTCCCAGAGTCTGGAGGAAGAGAGGAGAGGCACACAATCCACTTTGCTTGAGGTCCAGTGTAAAGTTTCCACAGTCAGTGATGTTTGGGGTGCCATGTCATCTGCTGGTGTTGGTCCACTGTGTTTTCTGAGGTCCAAGGTCAACGCAGCCGTATACCAGGAAGTTTTAGAGCACTTCATGCTTCCTGCTACTGACCAACTTTATGGAGATGCAGATTTCATTTTCCAACAGAACTTGGCACCTGCACACAGTGCCAAAGCTACCAGTACCTGGTTTAACCCTCTGGGGTCTGAGGATTTTTGGGGCCCTGGAGAAGTTTTGACATGCCCTGACATTTGTGCTTTTTTCAGTTGTTCATAAACATATAAATGACACAAGTGTCATTACACTGTATTCAGCACAAACTAGGCTACCATAGTATGTGAGGAACATGTATGTACATGTTTGTGTTTTTGAAGGAATAACGTTTATGCGTGGTTATTGAAAAAACAAAAAACTTAAGTCACTGAAATAAGGCCTGTATATATATTAAATCTGTGTTCACAAGACTTCTGGGTATTGGAGGTTGTAAACTAGTGTTTGCTTCAGAATGAAGTAAAAATTATACTGCCTACTCATTCATTTATAACAATATATTGATTTAGTTTTTGTAAGACACTTTTTGTCAAAAAAACACAGTACGCGTGGAGGCGTGAGTCATCATGAATAATGGGTCATTTACACCTGAGAAGACAAATGAATCGCATAATAATGACCTGAAATGACTTGCATATTAATGAGCTCTTTCAGACTGGTAGGCTGTGAAAAAACCCTCTGTGATCATGCTGATAACAGGATTAATGTCCACTATGGACAAAAAAAAACATGATTTTTGTGATCTCATGCATGCACGTATTATCGCACATGATGTGAAGAAAATTTTGTATAGCCCTATGTTAGATTACAGTACCAGTCAAAAGATTGGACACACTTATTTTTAAAAAAAAGTCTCAAGTCTCTAACCAAATAATGGTTTTCTATTTTAATATACTTTAAAATATAATGTATTTCTGTGTGGCAAAGCGTCTGAACATTCCTACCTCTATGGCATTTCATATAGGCTACTATATTTGTTATATAGCCTAAATGTTAATGTGCAGTTGACAAACTATACATCATTAAAAAGATCTAAGACTCAAGCTTCACATTTTGACTCTTAAAATCTTACATTGACCATAATATGCTTAAAAGCATGCACATTTGGAGAAATATTGATGGATTCTCATGTTTATATCAATTTTCTATACAGAGGAGTAATATTTATTCAGTATTTATTGTCATCACTGTGAGCGCTGGATACTGTGTTGTACTGTGTTTTCAATTCATACTTGCAGCCGGAGGGCGCTCTGCTCCTTTTGTCCACAAATGCCTCAGTAAAAGAAGAGGCATATCATGTGACAATCAAGGAACTAACAGAGGCCAGAGATCGCTAAATATGGCGATTCAAAACACTTTTGAAGACAATAAATACACGATTGAAACGATGTATGCATGTATTGACTGAATTTGCCTCTGAATAGCGCTGGCTCCGTGGGCGTGGCCGCATTAGTGGATAATGAGCTGAATCACAGACTTCTGACATGGCTCTCTTTTCATACAGATTACATAAACAGAAAATTTTTGTTTTCGATTTGACTTACACGATTTAAAACCTGACATCTCAACGTTTCTTTTGACATAAGTGTAATTTTTTTGTGATTAGTATTCACTAAGTTACAGTTCATTTTCTGAGAACTATCAGATTGGACTTCGTTCAGAGGGAGAAGAGAGATCACGCATCATGTTTGTTTTCTTTATTTTACAAAAAGCACAACATTTTGTTTTTACTCTGAGTGTACACAAATAAAAGAAGATATTCCACATATTAAAATGGTGTATAACTCTTAATTGTATGTGCAACATCGACGGAGTATTTTGAGTCTCTTTCACACTGGTAAGAAAAAAACCGCGGTGGAATCGCCGGCGTTACCTTTAGACCTCAGAGTGTTAAGGACCATGGTATCCCTGTTCTTAATTGGCCAGCAAACTCGCCTGACCTTAACCACATAGAAAATCTATGGGGTATTGTGAAGAGGAAGATGCGATATGCCAGACCCAACAATGCAGAAGAGCTGAAGGCCACTATCAGAGCAACCTGGGCTCTCATAACACCTGACCAGACTGATCGACTCCATGCCACGCTGCATTGCTGCAGTAATTCAGGCAAAAGGAGCCAACTAAGTATTGAGTGCTGTACATGCTCATACTTTTCATGTTCATACTTTTCAGTTGGCCAAGATTCCTAAAAATCCTTTCTTTGTATTAGTCTTAAGTAATATTCTAATTTTCTGAGATACTGAATTTGGAATTTTCCTTAGTTGTCAGTTATAATCATCAAAATATCAAAATTAAAAGAAATAAACATCTGAAATATATCAGTCTTTGTGTAATGAATGAATATAATATACAAGTTTCACTTTTTGAATGGAATTAGTGAAATAAATCAACTTTTTGATGATATTCTAATTATATGACCAGCACCTGTATATATATATATATATATACCCATTGAATTGGCTCTTTCACTCTCTCTCCTCTCCACCTTCAGCTGGTGTGTGGTGAGCGCACTGGCGCCGTAGTACTGTGGCTGCCGTCACATCATCCAAGTGGATGCTGCACACTGGTGGTGGATGAGGAGAGACCCCTGATATGATTGTAAAGCGCTTTGGGTGTACAGTTGTACATAGGAAAGCGCTATATAAATGCCTCATTCATTCATTCATTCATATATATACTGCCCTCCAAAAGTTTGGAAACGCCCTAGAAAAGTGGGGTTTTGGACAATATTGGCATGAATATTTTTAATTTGTGATAATTTTGCACTGATAAGGGACAACACAAACTACAAAAACATATTTTATTATATAAACAGTTTATACATAGAAAAAAACTCAAATTTTCGATTCATCAAAATATCCACCATTAGCAGCTATCTGACCTAAAGTGGGTTCTAATTGGTTCATTGTATTCTAAACTTAATTGGCAATCAATTGTTGAAGCTATTAAGGTGTGCTGACCCAAAAATCTTTTACAAACCTGGGCCAAGTTTAAACCAGTAACCAGGTGGCAAAGGGGCATGTCTGACTTTGACATGTATATATTGCCATTATTATATAATCAAAATGAAAATTATTATTGCTGGTCTTCAATGATAATGTCAAGTTACTTTAATGTATTTGCACAAAAATATGATTAGGATTTATGCTGATATAAC
>RJVU01053075.1:240478-270302 GCA_003731715.1 Anabarilius grahami
GATGTATCATATCTGATACATTTTAACATGATTTATAAAAAAATTTAAAAAACCTTAGTTGCTTCAGTCCACTAAAGGTTCAACTTGAAATATTACTAACAATATAAAAATTATTCTTATGTTTCCATTTTTTAAAAATCACTAAAGATGATATAAAAGATTTTTACTGTAATTTTTGCTCAAACAAAATGCAGTCTTGGTGAGCATAAGAGAGTTCTTTACAAAAACATTTAAAAAAAGAGTGTGTGCAGAGACACAGTAAATGGCAAAACAAATGCAAGTACTGCCGAATTACAGAACGCTACATGGAGGAAAGCCAGATATGTATCAAATAGGAGTATAATACAGCAAAAGTATTATAAAATGTAAAGTTTATACAACCAAGAACGCAAATCTGAATGTGAACACAAGCACAGATCATTGAACCTAGGTGTTATTGTAAAGCCTTCCTGTCACCAAGCACCGTATCTCTGGCAAAAAAGTTTGTGTGGGTCATGTCTAGAAGTTTGCTGTAGCTGTCTCTCGGGGTGTCAGGTGCTAGTCTGAGGAAGAACAGGAACATTAATCAGTCGCTTTCTGCTGAAAAGCTCCATTTGAGAATGATTTATGACACTGCTGGCACAGACAGCCAAATGACAGGTGACAATAAAGGACACCCACACCTGTGTAAATCTTCTCCCTCTCTCTCACATACACTCCGATAGGGAGAATGGGAGGACGGAGTTGAGACCACATTATGGAGCACATCTCATTTATGTGTAACCAGATGAATGTACTCCTCATAGAGCCACAGAAATATGTACTAGTGTTTAAATGGATAGTTCACCCAATAATTCTGCAATTATTTGCAGTGAATGTCAGTCCAAGCCCGTAAGATGTTATTATTATTCTTATTATTTTATTTTTAGGACACACACACACAAATGTTTTTTTTTTTTTTTTTTTNNNTTTTTTTTTTTTTTTTTTTTCCATACCAAGACCAGGGGCTGTCACACTCCAGAAAGGGACTTTTAAAGTATATAAATAAATATAAATATAAAGTAATAAAAAATAACCCATATGGACTACATTCCACATCACATGATAGATTAATTTGAGGAACAGTCCAAAAACTCATCAATCATGATAATTTATATGGTTCAAAATAAAAACAGTAATATTCTGAAATATTATTACAATTTAAAAAGGCTATCTATTTGAATATATTTTAAAATATAATTTATTCATTAAGGTACTAAAAACATATTTAAATCAGTTCATGTGAGTACAGTGGTTCAATATTAATATTATAAAGCGACGAGAATATTTTTGGTGCGCCAAAAAAAAAAAAAAATAACAACTTATATAGTGATGGCCGATTTCAAAACACTGCTTCAGGAAGCTTCGGAGCATAATGAATCAGCGTATCGAATCATGATTCGGATCGCGTGTCAAACTGCCAAACGGCTGAAATCACGTGACTTTGGTGCTCCGAACAGCCGATTCGACACACTGATTCATTACGCTCCGATGCTTCCTGAAGCAGTGTTTTGAAATCGGCCATCACTATATAAGTCGTTATTTTGTTTTTTTTGGCGCACCAAAATATTCTCGTCGCTTTATAATATTAATATTGAACCACTGTACTCACATGAACTGATTTAAATATGTTTTTAGTACCTTTATGGATCTTGAGAGAGGAAATGTCATTGCTCCGTATGCAGGCCTCACTGAGCCATCGGATTTCAACTAAAATATCTTAATTTGTGTTCCGAAGATCAACGAAGGTCTTACGGGTGTGGAACGGCATGAGGGTGAGTAATAAATGACAGAAGTTTCATTTTTGGGTGAACTAACCCTTTAAGAAGTGATTCTAATATACTGATTTGCTGCTCAAGAAACATTTCTTATTATGTTGAAAACAGTTGTGCTGCTTAATAATTTTGTGGAAACATTTTTAGCTTTATTTTTTAATGACTAGAACGTTCAAAAGAACAGCATTTATTTTATTTATTTTTTTAAAAGAACATAAAAATAAAATAAAAATATTCCTCTCATAACCTGACACCACTAAAAAATTACTGAAAAGAGAGAAGTTGGAGAGATTAATATGTTCAGATAAAAACAGCTCAGAACTCTCAACCCTATTCAATAGACAGCAAGATCGCATAGTTTCTGCATATAGAAGACCTACATACATCCTCAGTCTCCAGAGAGGATCTCTAGTGTCTAACATTTACTACATGACCTATTACTGCTTCTTTCCATTCATTAGACCTTGTGTTGCAACTATTTTCTCTTTGCTTTGTTCTAGTTTTTTTTTTTTCTTCTTCTTCTTCACCAGATTTCCCATTAAATTTACTCACTCATGGACATTCATGGGGAATCCACAAGTTTTCATTCAAGAAGCTGTTTCACTTGCATATCACAATAGGGAAGAAAAGACTATCGCAACATCCATTTTATGCCGACTTCAAAGACTTCAATTGTTTTTATATGAAGCAAATTCTCATAACCTTACCCATGTCAAGTGGGCTTAGAAACATGAAATTAGGTGACATGTAAACCCCAACTGGAACTTAATGACTAATAATGATGTTAATGGTTTGTGGACCCTGTTTTTACAAACTAAACAATACTGTATGAAGTTCCAAAGTACATTCTAGCTTCACCTTCTGTCCTTCACCTTACTTTCTTTCATCCCTCTTCAGAACCTCTGCACGGCCATGAGGGCAGGTGCTCCATCATTGAGATACTGAACATAGAAAGATGCTCTCAGAGGTTCCACCCCACTGTGAAGGAAACACTAACATCTGGACGCTCTCCAAGTTGGACTGGGCAGGTGATTTGCCAGGTACGCAGAAATAGGCCCATGTTCTACTGATCTGCTGCACTACCATGTGGAAACTACAGAATCTAGACTGTGTGGTAGGGGCATTGGCAATAATTCCCAGATTTGACACAATTCCCTATTAAAAGTTCTTAATTTGATCCAATTCAAGTTCCACTTTTCTTTAATTCATTTAAAACATGTGATTTGACATAAAATTTTAAGTAAATATACTATTTAAGACAAAAACAATACCCCGTTCAAAAATACCCTGTTCTGTGACAGCATTTAACTAAACCTATTTCAACAATAATTGTATATTTATTAAATGATTCAATAATTAGTATGCCTCTATGCCATAATTATGCTTATGTATCCTCACTGAATTAAAATTGTTGAATTGTAATTTGTTACACATTACATGTACTTACTATAGTAATAACAGTAAATTACGCATATTTAGGAGGTGTTTTTGAGTTCATTATGTTAAGTAGGTCATCGTATGGTATTTTGTAATTAATGACATTCAGATTATTGAGATTATTGATTGATTGTATTGCCTATTTTTGTCATGTGTGCTGTCTTGATTTTCTGTTGCAGCTGTAACACCTTAATTTCCAATAAAAGAAGTCTAAGTCTAAGTTACATGTAACTAAACCAAACCCTAGTCATAACCCTAACCCTATAGTAAGTAGCCTACATGTTGTTAAATAATAAAATCAGTACATAGAGACACCTTAAAATAAAGTGTAACGTATACTTGTCAATATATATATATATATATATAAAATTCATTCATTCTTTGCAAAAAAAAAAAAAGAAAGAAGCTAAACGTGAAAAAAATCTTAAAAGAAATGGGACCTAAAATATAGATACACTCTTCCACTCTTTCCTGAAATAGGAACAGACTACAATTATTGTTTAAGAATTGATATTCGATCCGTGGAATAAAATCTTGTTTTACTCAGTGGTTGAAACTGATTTTCTTTTGACAAGCTGTCAAACTAACACTGAACTCACTGCTCATTTGGAGCAAATTGATCAAACTCTGGCTCTGGTTTGAAATATCCTTTTAAACCGGCATACTTGTATCACACTTAAACTAAAGCTCAACCACACAAGATCCCTCAGTAACCTCAAAATTATCTTCTGACACAGTCTGACATGTCAGATTGTGATTTCCACTGAGTTAAAAAAAAACGCAGACACTCCATTTTCTCCGCACAGTGAGCTCAGATATCCTTTTCTCTTTTTTTCTCAAAACTATGATGGAGCTGAGATGCTTTAGCAAGCTCTCAGTGGAAAAGTACTTTCTTTACTAAACTTTTAGGGCTGCATGCTGGGAATTAAAATCTTGAAGGAACCCAAGAACTCATATAGAGGCGGCAACATCTATACATAAAAAACACAGGTCAGATGATACACAGGCAAGCCAAAATGCCTTCAGAAGCTTACACACACAGACAAGCGCGCACATTCAAACAGTCGCAGGATCCCTCTATCCTCTCCACATAATATTCACATTCATTACGGCAGAACACGGTGGGACATGACAGGCAGCACTTCAACAGTGTGTAAGCGAAAGGAGGGGGCGACTGTGTGCGAACGAGAGCAGCAGCCATTACCTGTTAGCGAGCAGCGTCGTGAAGGTCACCTGACTCGTGCTCTGATAGGCTGGCAGCAGTTGGGCCCAATCCCACTCCTTCTCACCCATAGCAGCCTGTTGATAAATGAGCAGCGAGTATTGTTCGTTATTAATCAGAGTTAATATGATCAGTAAATTACTGCTCCAGCTGGGCTGGACTAACCAAAGAGGAGGGGGTCCCGAACAAGGCCGCCCCAACACGATCTATCTATCATGTCTGCACAAGAAGGTTTTTATTCCAATAAGACAGCAATTAATTTATAAATCCATTTGGGGAGGGATGTACCATCATTTATAAAAAGATAAATCAATTTTGCAAGAGGAGTCGTTATTCTTCTCGCCGTTGTTCGTGGCAAGCAGCCCAAGGTTTCCCTCAACCACGAGTGGACCGTCCCTTTGTTAGGGAGCCAAATGAAATCCGATTGCTTTGATAGGCAGAACGTCACTCTTAACTTGAAACTGAGGTTTTTTTTTTCTTTATTGACAAAAGGACAGGAGCGTGCCAGCCCCTCCTATTCTCCGACTGGCTGATTGATGGATCGGCATTTGTTTTTTCTGCCTCCATTTGATTTGACAAACAGCGCAGCCACCTGAAGGCGAGGAGGCTTTTTAATCATCCCCTTAATAAGGTGTTTTATGCAAAGCAATGCGAGAAAACAAAAGGGATTAAGAGTGCCGCAGCCAGTGCTGAACGACGAGAAAAGAGCTCGCATTTTAACCGACGCAAAACTCTGAGCCAAATAAGATAATGAAAGGAAAAGTTCCCCTTAAAAAAAGAAGGTTGCAGACTTTCCGGCTTCAAAGACGTTCCAAAAAGTCTCATGACATGAGCAGAAAAAACTTTATCCTACCTTTAAGAGAAAGCCAAAAGAGGACCATGGCTCTTGTAATTAAACCTTCAACCTACACCGTCTTCAACACGCAAGGGATGCTTTTTTTCCACCCCTTGTTCAAAGCCATATCACACTTGAAGAGTTCACCTTTCAAGTGTTTTCAAATTCTCTGCTCTTTTGGTTAACCTTTTTTAATGTTTTGCTTTGTGTCTTCCCTTCACACTAAAATATAGCTTAGGGACAGAGCGACCTATGGAGAATTGTCGAGTTCATCCTAGAGAAGCAGTTTGAAGTCTCTTAGTCTCTCTCTTATATTCACCTTGCCTGGTGGCCTTGACGGAAAGTTACACTCGCTCGAGCGTGAACGAGTAGAAGAAGAGAAGTAGTTCACGGCATTAATGAACTGCTGGAAATAAAACTTATGTGAACAACAAGTGTTCGCAAGCATCTCGAGTTGAAGGCTGAGAGACTAAAATATGAAAAATAACAAAGGACCAACCTGATCGAACTTGTTAGGGCCGATAGAATTGAACTCGGTGAAGGGGTTAAACTGGGATATATGGTGGTTTTGGTTGCTTGCTTCAGAGGAGAATACGACAGGTCCCAATGGGGAGTCCGGAAGTGTATTCATCTTTGAAAGAGGCGATAGGACGGACCTCAGTAAACCCTACAAAGGAGAATAAAGAAACACAACTTAAAGGCTCATAATCGAAATAAACTCCGGTCCAGACAAGAGAAAAGAACAGAAACCTGGACACATATTATTACTAGACTGCATTAAGCAAAACTAAAACACTATTAAAGTGGTCAAATTAACAGTGAGTCTCTACAGAATTCTTAAACACATCATCGGACAAATTAGTACATTTCAACAATTATTACATACCCAATTTTGGACATAATGGACATTTCTTTTCTCTCTATTCCCCAAGTAATTGGCCGCCAATGGTAGAAATTAATCAGTCTTTCTAGGAATAGGATTTGGAAACAGGACATTGGAAGAGGACAAAGATATGTATAGATATGACACAAAGAATCGTCCTCAAGATTAGAGTTAAGTGAGAGTTGTACTAATTTCCCAAGATGTGTTCTTATTGTTAAGTAGAGCAAGGGATATTGGGCATAGAGGTGTAGTTTAAGTGTAGACTAATTCATGAATCTTTTCCTTTAATTTCTGTTATTTCTGTTGTTTAAGTTGTTATTTCCCAATCGTTTTTTCAATCAGGTCAAGGCTGTTACGAGAGGCCTCGCAGCAGCATCTGGATGCAGTAGTGTCTCCGCGCAGCAGCTCTGCACATGCGTTCCCCACAGCTTCAGGTCACACTGTCTGCCTCAGGCTAACAGCCACCTAATTGCTTGGTGAAAAACAGCAATTCGCTACCTCATTGAGCTGGATGCTGTGATGGATTTGCCGGAGGTGCTGGCTGCCACCTGCTCTATGGCACAGCTCCAGCAGCAACTGCCTTATTTTATGCTCAGTCAGTTCCGCGGGCCCACCTCTATCCTGCGCCGGGCCGCTCTCCACACGCTCCAACACACTGATGGAGGAACACATAAAGGGGAGAGGGGGGTTAACATGAAATAAATGGGAAATGGTTATTATATTACTCAATTTAAACACTTCTAAAGGCAATTTTAAACTGCAACTGCAAGATCCCAGTTCATTTTCAATGGGAGATTTAAATTATTATAGTTTTTTAAATCATTTTAAAAATGATTTTAAAAACTATAATAATAAAAATAGTAAAAAATACTAATACTAAATAAGTACACATTACAAATACTAAAACTACATTATTAATTTTGGCAGACACTTTTATCCAAAGCGACTTACATTACATTCAAAGTATACATCAGTTCTTGCTTTCCCTGAGAATCAAGCCCATGGCCTTGCCATCACTAGCGATATTACTACTGTTTGAGCTACTACTACTACTACTACTACTAATAATAATAATGCATTTATTAATTTTGGCAGATGCTTTTATCCAAAGCGACTTACATTACATTCAAAGTACACATTTTATCAGATATTGCTTTCCCTGAGAATCGAACCCATGACCTTGCCATCGCTTGCGATATTCCTTACTGTTTGAGCTACTACTACTACTATTAATAATAATAATGCATTTATTAATTTTGGCAGACGCTTTTATTCAAAACGACTGGGATTACATCAAAAGTACACATTTTATCAGTTCTTGCTTTCCTGAAAATCGAACCCATTACCTTGCCATCGCTAGTGGTATTCCTTACTGTTTTAGCTACTACTACTACAACTACTAATAATAATAATTCCATTTATTAATTTTGGCAGATGCTTTTATATAAAACGACTTACATTACATTCAAAGTACACAATTTATCAATTCTTGCTTTCCCTGAGAATCGAACCCATGACCTTGCCATCGCTACCGATATTCCTTACTGTTTGAGCTACTACTACTAATACTACTACTACTATTAATAATAATAATGCATTTATTAATTTTGGCAGACGCTTTTATTCAAAATGACTGGGATAACATTAAAAGTACACATTTTATCAGTTCTTGCTTTCCTGAGAATCGAACCCATGACCTTGCCATCGCTAGTGGTATTCCTTACTGTTTGAGCAACTACTACTACTAATAATTTCCTTTATTAATTTTGACAGATGCTTTTATCCAAAGCAAATTACATTACATTCAAAGTACACAATTTATCAGTTCTTGCTTTCCCTGAGAATCAAACCCATGACCTTGCCATCGCTAGCGATATTCCTTACTGTTTGGGCTACTACTACTACTACTACTAATAATAATAATAATAATAATAATACTACATTTAAAATTCATATTAAAATGTACAAATTGGACAGAGATTAATCAGTTATTTTACTCTTATTATACACAGACATAATTGTATAGTAAGGTTTGCACATCTTGAACTCTGGTTGTGGGTACAATAAAGATACCATGTCATCCAGGTCCAGAAATATTTTACAAAATATATAGCTACCTTCATATTTTATGCAGACTGCTAGTAACAGAAGTGTCCAAAATTTAAATAAATAAAATCGATTGATTGCTTTAATTTCTTTACAAATACCACAAGTCTTTTTAAAAAAAGAGATTTTATTAAAAACAATCAAATGACATTTACTGTAGCTTTTGTGATCTTTTGTGATGGGATCAAATATCCAAATACGAGTAGCTGTTGTCAATATTTGCTAGCATTGAGCTGAAGTGGGCATTGTTGTGTTTGCACATATACATTCCACACAAAAACTTGCACATGTTCAGTGCAAATTGCCAAGAGCTGTTGCCAGTACTGGCAAAACACTTTTGTCACATTATTTGCTACCAATTTTTCATTTTACATCAAGTTTCATTGGACAAAAATGAAGAAATTGAAAAAAGTCAGAAGACAAGAGTCTTCTCTCAAGAGTCAGAGACACAGCTGTAACCTCAAGGTCCTCTCAACGCACCCATTCTCGTGCCCTTCCTCTCTATCCAACATGCCTCATCACCCTCACCACACTTTCCATCCGATACACCCCCTGTCATTGTTTCCCTTCATTCCTTCTTCCTTCCTTTTTTTATTTTTCAATCACAAAGTGACAAGGAAAGTGTCGCCTGTCAGGCAGGCCTTTAGCTTCAATGACACCGAGAAAAGCTGCGAGACCCTGGGCAGCCCAGCCGGTGAACGGGGTGTCAGCACCTGTGCCTGTATCCTTCCCTGTCCATCAGTGTGCAGGTGAAGCAAATGATTGGATCCAGTCAGCGGCTTGATTAATGAGAGGCCCGTCGGATCCGGGACAAGCTATCAATCACGTCATTAGGACCAATGTGCCCCGAAAGAAGCAGAACACCCCCTCCGCCCACGGAATCCACTGCATTCATCTTCATCTGTGCATGCATGCCGTCAAAGCCTGCCAGGGTCACCGTGATGGAGAACAATCATCTTCTCCTCTACAAATTACTTTGCAAAGACAAGAGATGAGGGAGGTGTGTGTGTATGCATTTGTGTGTGTGTGTGTGTGTGTGTGTTGACAAGCTGGGGTGTGGGTGTTTTTCAGAAAACCCGCTTTCCGCCGACACACTGTACGCTGATTGTTTACACCGGAGGCAGTGCCTGAAAGTGAAGGTTATTTTAATGAATAGTAATGGTTCCACTGACTGTCTAAGACAGGCGATACATAATCACTCTTCCTTTTTGCTATCGTCGTTTTTTTTTTTTTTTGCCCTCACTCCTTTTTTTTTGTTTTGTTTTTCCTGTCATTGGGAGCAGCGTTTCTCGGAACACAACGTTTTTTTTCCTCCTCTAACTTTGTTATGATGCTAAATCATTTTCAATAAGGCTAATTAACTCTAAGCTTTTGTTCTGGGCATGACTTGGAATATACGGTAAAACAGTTTTTTTTTTTTTTTTTTTGCCAACAGTGAAAAATAGCATGAAGTATAGGTCACTTTTCAAAAGTGCTCAAAAATCAATCGTTTGAAGAAATTATTAGTACAGGATCATTATTTAAGGCAAGGATTTTCATACTCGAGTCTGGAGAAAAGTTCAGATGAAGTATAACTACCTGTATAATTTAGAAGTCCCTCAGAAGGGTATAACATATTTTGGGGTATGAGGCATTAAAAATGTTGAAACCCCTGAAGAATATGGGTAACCAAACAGTTGATGGGCCTCATTGACTTCCATAGTATGGAAAAAAATAGGGGCCCATCAACTGTTTGGTTAACAACATTTTTCAAAATATCCTCTTTTGTGTTCAGCAGAAGAAAGAAATGCATACAGGTTTGGAACAACTTAAGGGGGAGTACTGTAAATGATGACAATTTTTGGGTGAACTATCCCTTTAACCGAAAGTGTGGAATGTTGGACATTTCATGCACTCAAACGTTGCAGATTTAATACTCAACTATACTCGATGTACTCAACTACACGGTTGAGTACATCAAGCATACGTATAGTGTATAAGTACATAGTGCATATATAGTAGTATAGTAAGCTATTTGGGATGATTTAAAGATGATTTAAAGTACATAATTCAAGGATTGCAACACTTTCTTCAGTGATTCAAGTCAGATTTCTGCACTCAAATCCTGTGGGTGACATCAAACCCAT
This sequence comes from Anabarilius grahami, assembly GCA_003731715.1. Taxonomy (NCBI): domain Eukaryota; kingdom Metazoa; phylum Chordata; class Actinopteri; order Cypriniformes; family Xenocyprididae; genus Anabarilius; species Anabarilius grahami. The sequence continues at coordinate 250,881 of RJVU01053075.1, forward strand.
TTTGAAGTACACATATCAAAAAGCTTGAAACAAAGAGCTACAGGCTAGGAAAAGAAAACACAGAAAACAATACATAATTATTTTGCCAAAGGATGAAGGGTGAAGTTAACTTCTCAAAATGAATGAAGGATGAGATTGAAGTCTTTAAAATGACATCAAAATATCAACTGGCAGCAGCTAGACAATGAAGACAATATTAGATTAGTTAACTAGTTAAATAAACACATTAAAATGCAAAAAGCCGGAAATCATCTTTCATATGCTGAATAAGCTTAACGATGAATTTGCTATTACGGGCTTAAAATCTTAGGTTTAATTGGGAGTATATTCCATCAGGCTCATTTCAAAATCTCACCTCTCGCAGCAAAGCTTTCGTGCCTTCTGCAGCTGCATGGAGGTCCATTTGGGCCTCTTCTCTTCCAGGCCCTGGAGCACCTTATGGACTAGAGGCTTGGGAACGCCCTTCTGCTGGCCCAGGCTGACCTGCAGACATTCTGATAGCAGACTTAGCCTATCCTTGGCCCCTCTCTCCAGGGGCTGTCCAGACAGGAGCTCCAGGGTGTCACCGTTTTCTAGATCCTGACAGAGGCAGACCAACAGGACCCAGAGGAGCAGGCCGGTAGACCTCAGCTGTCTGGCATGCTGGGAAAGCCTCTTCTCAGCCACGGTGAACAGAAAGCGCACAGGCAGGGGAAGGGAGGCTATGGTTGATGGAAGGTGGGTGAAGACAAATGAGAGGGCTTGGATAGCTAGATTTATGCTGCCTGATTAGAAGAAAGAAAGAATGAGGAAAGAGTTAGTTTGATTTCTTGTTAATCTTAAATAAGGCTAAATCAAATGTACAATCGATACAAAAGTAAATAGATATTTTCAGTAGTTATGGAGAAAGCTGTACATACTCGTGTTGGTTTCATTCAGCTTGGGATCTTGTGGAATGTAGTTCCATTCTTTTGGGATTTTGCTTAGGACATTTCCAGGTAGGTGCTGTCGCACAAGGGGTCCAGACTGGTCTTTATATTCCTGCACCATGCTGACCAGGTGGATCAGGAGTTTGGTAGTGGATTCACAAACAATGGACCTGATGTATTTAAACAAGGCTGGCTCCTCTTTACTGGAGTCTGGAAGAAAGAGGACAATCTAAGTTGTTGAGGCTTAAAGAAGGAAAGCCCACCAAAAATGAAAATTCTGTCATCATTTACTCACCCTCAAGTAAATCCAAACCTGTAGGAATTTCTTTATTCTGCTGATCACAAAAGAAGGTATTTTGAAGAATGTCGGTAACCAAACAGTTTCTGGTTCCCATTGACTTCCACAGTATCCATTGTATTTACTATGGAAGTTAATAGGGCCCATCAACTGTTTGGTTACCCACATTCTTCAAAATATCTTCTTTTGTGTCATCAGAAGGAAGACATTCATACAGGTTTGGAACTACTTGAGGGTGAGTAAATGATGAGATGACAGAATTTTCATTTTTGGGTGAACTATCCCTTTAATAATTATATCCAAACTTATTTTGTAAATTCATTAGAAACTGTATAAAAACGGTCTTATTTTTTATAATTATATCATATGTGGTCACAGGACAGGAAGAGGGGCATAATGTATTAAGGATATTGGTGTTTCTTCATCTACGGGCACTTTAATTTCCTTAAAAAAAAAAAAAAGAGATCTGTATAAAAGCTTATACATTTCAGTTGTTTCATTTTGTTACATTGTTCTTTTTGTATTAATCTCTTTTCTTTTTGTTATATTATTATTATTATTATGTTAAGGTCACATTAAAACGTATCAAGCCTTTTTTGCAACTATTTAAAAGACTTTTATGTATCGATTGTATTGTTTTACTCTAAATATAAATATGAAAAACATTATTTATTAATATATATAATATTATTTATTTATATTAAAATAAACCACTTCAATATTTATTGTTTAAAAATAACTCAGTATTATGATATGTTACGCCTCATTTTGTTGTCATTATGCCATGGGAATTTTCTAGAGAAACAAGGTAAAGCAAAATGTCTGAATTCTCACTTTTGGCCATTTGTAGTAAACAATTAAATAAATAACACAGTTCCAAAAAGTAGAGGAAGAAGAAAGAACTAAATAATTGTAAAACAATGTGCTAAAAATCATTTTCCTGACCAACCAAATTAGCTCTTGTAAATGACACAATCAAAGTGCCAAGCAAGCTTTATAAGATTATCTTTAAGGAAGAATGGACATGGTCAATTAAGCCTAAACACAACATGAGTACAACGGCATACAATACACACTCTCCTGCTCCCTCCTCTGTCATTTGTCTAATTTGTGAAACTATAATTGCCACTCACATGTAATAAAACAGAAAAACATGACTGCTTCAGCTTGGATTAAATCCCCTGAATCAAAGCCGAATCAAAAGGTGTCAGGTGATAATTGCGGTTTCTATGTCAGTATGCAAAATCAATACGGTAACCATTAGCATAACAGAAAATGTTCATGCTGTGGTTTTTACAGAGAGGAAAAAGGAGAAGGCAAAAATGTAAATAAATAAGCAATCAAAGAGACAGCTAAAGGTTTAATTATGGCTTTGATTTGATGATGGGCTTCCAGCTGGTCAGATCTGATATTGAGGCAATTAGAGGACACAGTGGGGGCACATGGTGATAGTGGCTTCTAACTGGACTGTAACTAAATGGGCACATCTGACAAAAATTGTGTCTTTTTGAAGTCTAAACAAATGTAGGACAGAGCATTGCAAATTCTGCACCTGTTAAGTTGTAAAAGTGCTCCCAAAGGTGTTTCCGGTCCAGGAATCCCTCCAGCGCTCGACTTAAAGCCCTGGGGAAGTAGTTTAGGAAGGACAGGATGGCAAAAACAGCTTCTAAAAACTCTGCAGCTGCTGTCTGAGTATCAGGGGACACCTCTATTCCTCTGTCCACACAGAGACCTGAAAGCACATCACCATGGTTATTTTAAATTATATCAAAAATCAAAAATAACCACAATGCTAAAAATAGCATGGCTTAGCAAAAAGAATGCAGCTCTTGTGGGGTGTTCCTGGTCTGCAGTGGTCAGTATCTATTAAAAGTGGTCCAAGAACAAAACAGTGGTGAACCGGCGACATGGTCATGGGTGGCCAAGGCTCAATGATGCACGTGGGGAGCGAAGGCTGGCTCGTGTTGCTCGGTTTGAATGAATGATTTAATGACTTACTCATAAATAGTTTGTATGTTTCATTACAGGATGTATCAGTGTTTTTGAACGAATATCTTGAATGATTCAATGACAAACACATTTTTAACAGTCACTTGTCGCCACCTAGTGGCGTAACAATGTGATCGATACAATCGTTGTTTGAAGCACGGCAGTTACTCTATTTTGATCTCTACCATAGACATCAGTGTTTATATCCAAAATATAAACGTTTATCTCAGTAAATCTGTGATTATTTGAATGTTACTGTGTGGTAAGATTGCGTGGGTGTTTGAATCGAGATCGCAATCTTTTAACCATTAATCGTACAGCTCTAATATAGTCATTTAATACTAATCTGAATTACTGGACAGTTAAAACAAAAGTCTAAACAAAACATAACTTTGAGCTTACATACTGCAAGACATCTGAGCCTAGCACAGGAAATTTATGTCTTGTAAATCAATACAGTGCGTAAGGTCCATTTTAAGGCAAAAAGCCAATTGACTGTCTGGACAAACACATGAAATATGAGACCACAACAACAAGATATGACTGAATGCCCTTGTCTAAATGTTGTCAGACCAGTGGGGTTGCAGAAAGATGCAGGATGGTTGTGCCTTTGGTTCAGCCCCTGTCAGTCTCGCTTCCAAGAGATGACAGGCGTTTGAATAGTCGATTGAATGCAACGCAGCATTCAATGAGTGTCTTTGATAAAAAGCAGGCTGCTGTTTGCACTTTTTTGACAAATGTTGGACTGTTTTGAAATGACAGGCCTAAATTACCTGTCGTAGTAGAGCGTGTGGTTAGCTAATACTGCTTTGCTTAACAGGGACTCTGAATTCTGCTCCTGGTGAGGGACTGATGGGAATCGACTCTGCTTCTTTTTTTTCTTTTTTTTTGCTGCATGTGCAAGGAAAACAGTAGACTACAGATCCTATTTTACTTGGTGAGAGACTTTTTGGTGTCTTGTTCTATCTTTCACCGTAATTATCCATTCGCTACTAAAAAAATGTGGTGTACAGCCATGGCAGTGACATAAATTTTGTGTTTTGCAAAGCTTGCTGCTTCAGTATTTGTAAATTATTCTTTTCACATGTTTTAAAGGCTTTTATTGGCAAAAACATTCAATATATGCAAAGAGTCAATATTTATGTTAGCCCATCTTCTTCATAACCTCTGCAATGCACTCAGCTTCTTGGCCAAATCCTGACTGATGGCGATTTATTCTTTTCTTATTAATGCTCGGAGATGATCACAATTTTTGGACTTCTGCTTTTACACTCGCCTTTGAGGATTGGCAACTGGTTTTCTATGGGATTGAGATCTGTGGAGTTGGAAGTACTGCAAAGTATCTTCTGTGCTGCCCTCCTTGACACCAGGCCATTGTCTATGTGTGGAGATACACTCACACCCACCTGCTGCCAATATTGAGCAAGCTCTGCACTGGTGGTGACATGATTTCATAGCGGATTCCTCAGAAGGAGACAGTCCTGGCACTCTGTGATGTCCTGAAGCCTTTTTCACAGCAGTTGAACCTCTCTCCTTGAAGTTCTTGATGATCTTTCAAATGGTTCTTTCAGGTGCAATATTCTTTGCAGCAATTTCTTTGCATGTGAGGCCATTTTTTGATGCAAAGCAATGACGGCTTCACATCTGTCTTTGGAGGTAGCCATTGCTAACACTAGAACGCAATGATTGGAAGCACTTCTTCCATCCTTTTGTGGCAATCAGTCTGCTCTTATAATCCAATCAGAATGATATGGTGATTTCACCTGACTAGTACTTGTTCACAATTCCCCATGTGCTAATGATAGGATCAGTGAAATTATGTTGGCCAGTAAAATTTGGGTTTTTGTGATAAAGTTCTCTTTTCTTGCCAATTAAGCTTTTTGCAATTATTTAAGACGCATCTGATCACTCTGCACAATAATCTAAAAACAATGTGAATCAACACCAAAACAGTTGAAGCAGCAAACTTTGCGAAACACAAAATTTGTGACACTGCCAATACTTTTGGCCACGGCTATACTGGGTATTGCATGTGCTTATACGACACCACATTCAAAATACATTTTACTTCTGTAATGTGACATATTTCCAAGTAAAATATACTCAATGATTTAAAATGAATTGATTTCATCCATCTGGAACTGACAGGTGGTGGGAGGACAGGTGTAAGCCAGAAAGAAAAGTTATGAAGAAAAATATTTCTTTTTGAAATAACATGCATTAATTAATTGTCCACAGAACATCACAGAAAAAAAATATATATATATTTTTTTTTTCCCCAGCAACATTATATCATCAATGTTCTTGGTTAAAATTTATATTAATGCATAAGGGAATGTATATTTTTAAATAACTTTTTGCGTTCAGCGTTTTCTGATAAAAAGTAAACTTATTCCATGAATTCTCATTAATATGAACATACTCAATTAATGAGGTTACAAAAATGGTGTGTGTTGATAAAAATACATTATTTGAGTAATTAGCAAAATTCATAATAACAATCAAATTAATATAAAACTTTTTTAAACAGCTTTGCCAATAGATACAGTAAATGCTATTTAAGGTCTGTCATGTCAAAAATCCTCAATTAACAATTTCCAATACATTAAAAGACAAATAAAACCATACAAAAATGACTACGGGATTTTACAAAAAAAGGAGCGTACTTATGGAAATGGCCACAAGGGGCAGTACAGGGCTGGACAGGTTAATGACCTGCCTCTTTGCAATCATCTGTTTATGAGCTGCCAGATGAACCGTGATAAATGAACTGCTGGCGTTTCTCAAGGGAGGGGATTCCACAAACCAATTCTATCCTCCGCTAACAAACCTTTGCAACCTTGACGTGTTGCCAACAAACACACCTGTTGATTTTCTACCGGGCCTCACAGATGAGTTTCCACTAGAGGCTCTTAATTGGAACAAGACATCGCTATCAGTCCCTTAAAGAATTCCACGAACAAGCTCCTATTTAGAGCACAGCTTAGCACTAAGCGCTCCCAAACTGTGCTGAGAGACAGCGACTCGAGCGAGGAACTTTAAAAGAGGTTCATCTAAACGGTAGACAACCAAGCCACCACGTTTCTTCTTAATTAGCCAGGCTGTGGCCAGGCAGTGTTGATTTACGGCGACGTGATTCCCACACCAGAGCACGCAGGAAGACGTGCTCTCAGCCGAGCTTGGTTATTAATGAGCTCCGCCATAATGTGAATTAATGTGCAAGTACAAAACAGCCTTTAAAGGTTAGACTTTTCAGAGTGGAAGGAAGAAAGAGGAAAATCTTTAAAGGTCATTCACTTTGCTCTCACATGAGTGTTTATAACTGAGCTCTATTGATTCAGAAATGATGAGGAGGGTGATGAGTGCGATGATGAGTGAGTAAAACGACATTCTCACAACAGTCTGGATGAATCTCCGATCTGCCTGAGGATGAAACACAAATCTGATGAAATGAGATTGTCTAAAAAACAGGTGGATCTGCCTTACTTCGCAAAAGAGTATCAAATGTGGCTGATTGAGACGAGCCTCTCAACATCTAAGGTAGCATTTACTTGTTAGCAAATTCAACAGAGTGTAATTTCAAATTTTAGACTAGCAATTAACGATTTCTATGGCTTATTTTGCAAGAATGAAAGGATTCGGCATGGTTCCACCATGCAGGTGTTGGGCGACTTGCGCGATGTTATCGTCGTGATCAGTTCACAAGTGCACACAACAGCCTATTTAAAATAAGATGCGTGCGAAATAAAGACCCATTAAAAACAGGTGCAGGCTATTAAGAGCAGCAAGGTCACTGGGCCATCCTTACAGCTAATCAGTCTTTCCACCAATAAATTGTACTAAATTCATTTGTGGAAACCAATGAAAGCATTGATGTGCTTCAAAGAGCATCTCCTTGTACGCTCTTGTTGCATGCCTCTCTTCTGTTAAGCACAGATGCAACCTACATCAGACTCAAACACATGTGAAAATGAAGACATTTTGATAAGTCAACAAAACTATGTGTTTAGATATTTTGCCAACTTTCAGCATGCTTCATTAAAGCAAGTGTAAAAAAAATCGCATCACTGGTAAGGGCACATTCACAGTTCAACAAGTAGTGTGTCAGGGCATTAAGAGACTTACATGAGTATGAGATGATGATCTGTAGCAGTAAGCAGTCTTTGTGAAGGATGGTCTGCAGAAGTAGTGCTGGATTATAACAAGGTCCAGACACCAGTAGCTCAAACAGACATAAAGAAGATCCCTCAGATGCAGGAAAATCCCTTAAACAATAGAAACATATCAATTAAGGTTTCATCAATGCTCAAACGTTTAGATTAGTACGTTTTTTTTGTTTGTTTTTGAAAAAAATTTCACTTATTCCCTTATTTTCACAAAGTCTGCATAATAACTGTTTTCTATTGTAATTTTAAACTGTCACCATATTCCAATATGCTACTTTATTGCTTAAGAAACATTTCATAAAAAAATAACAACAAAACCTTGCTAGGTGTACTGTGCTCTTTTGTTGGTTCAACTGCTTCTATTGTTCTCATTTGTGAGTCACTTTGGACAAAAGCTCATCTGCTAAATGATTAAATGTAAATTTCTTATTATTATCAATATTAAAAACATTTGCACTGCTTCATAATTTTGTAGAAACTGGGATACATTTTTTATCAGGATTCTTTATGAATAGAAAGTTTAATATATAATAGGTTATATATATATATAAAACGGTCGTTCCTGTCCTTGATTCTGATTGGTCAATAGCTGTGTTTTATTCACGATAAAACACGGCTATGACCGCTTCATCCAAAGGTTCTGTGCATCACTATACAACACCCTTAGCAACTGCTCTTAGCAACGTAAACTGTTTGTTCTCTATTTATATTGTTCATTGAAGCTTACTGTATTATGTAGAAGAGTATTGTGAGAAAGAGATCGATTGAACGAGTTTATTACCTGCATTCAGATTTAGCATTTCCTTCAGGTCAGTCCTATGTTCATAATAAAAAATCTGTTTAAATGTCCGATGTATTATCCTGTCCTTTTAATAGTTAAGGGGTTTTCCCGTGACTGACAGCGTTAATCAAAGCATTTGTCAGTTGCGTCTTGTTCCGTTTTCAAAACAATTCAGTCTTTTCAATATAAAAGTCTTCGCTACTGAGTGACACACTCAAAAAGACAGTCTTTGCCGCCATCTAATGGCGTAATAATGTAACTTCTGTTGCTGTTCATGGTCAGGGACTATTTTTCCGGCAGAAGGAAGGCTTTTGGTGATTTTACCTAATGAAAGTTGGATTGATACATATTTTTTGGCTTTAATATTTGTAATGTGTGGTAACCGTTTTATAAAAGCAATAAGGTACTCGAGGCTAGAGCTGTATCGTGAATAAGTCACAGCTGAAGGGGAACAACGCCCTTCAGCCGTGACTTATTCACGTTACAGTACAGACTCTCATACCTTATTGCTTACATATATATATATATATATATATATTACTGTGCAAAAGTCTTAGGCCACCATTAGATATTGTTTTAGCAATGGAATAATGACCATATATAACTACTTCTCAGTCTCTTTATTAGAATATAACCAGAAAATACAGGATTATATGTGCATTATATAAATTATAATTTATAATAGAATGTGTTAAATAGACAGTGCTAAAGTAAAACAATTAAACAATGCACAAACAAAACTAAAAGAATGTACTGAGGTTAATTTATTCTTCACTGTTCTGTTGAGGAGCAAATATGCTATCAAAATACTACATACACTAGAATGTCAATTATCCATTTATTCACCAGAAAACTTTTCAGTGATGCTTACAAAAATAAGTTGACTGGATTTGGATAAAGTGTAAAGCTGCATTACAGTTGTTCTGAAGAGAGCATTGGTAGGTAAAGAATGTTAAGAATCCAAGGACATCTCCTCTTCAGTCAAATGAACACTTCAGAACAATAGTTCTGTCACAAAGAACCCAACGTCATGTGATATTCATTGTGCTCAACCACTGTATGAAGACAGTAAACAGCCCTCACACACGGAAAAACAAAAAACCTCAGTCAGGGTAGCGTCATGTTTAATTTTTTGACAGGAATGAAACAAGACTGTGAGGATAAAAGTACAGTGTGTTCAATGGATTGTGCTGTTTAATTCAATTCAGCTGACGAAACATCTTTATAAAACAAAAAACTCTATAAAACAGATTTGAAAGAGAGTTTTGAAAAATACATGTGATTTGGACATTTATACCATTGTAACAACTGCAAGCCTATCCCTCACAGCCTTATTTTCAACTGTGTAAAATGCAATATGGTGTCTACCTTGATGATGGTCAATTACTGTTTTCATCATCAATGCACTGTTATGTTCTCTTCCGGTGAGCTGATAGGAGGGTATTTCGCTTACCCTCACCAAACCATATTATTAGGTCTAAACTAAATTACAAAAGAAAAAACAATAAATTATTTACACTTCTTTTGAAAACAAGTGGGGGGTGGGGGAATGAATTAATTTTTTATATTTTTTAAAGAAAAAATTCTAATTTCATGGATATATTATATTCAAGTTTACCTTAAATGTCTACCGTAAATTCTAAACCTATACTATTAAAATAGAAATAGAAAAATGAAAAACCTGAACTGCATCTGGAAAGTTGAGGTGTTGTCATATTAATAATATTTCAACAATATTTTGTGGGCAAAAAAAAAGGGTAAATTGTTCATTGTGAATAATGTAGTGATGTATGAAGCATGACTCACATAAAAGTCTTTATCAGAGTCTTTATTTGTTGGTCATTACAGTGAATTTGCATAATCAAATTGAACTTGAAAATCTACATGGGGAAATTCTTCAACTCTACGTGAATAGGCTTTATGAGGAACGTCACAAGAACAAACAGGAAAACGGGTCTTGTAGCATCCGTTTGTCGGAGAAAGTGTTAACGGCAATATGAACTGATGGCGATATCTATGGACTTTTAAGCTAATCAGCTAACCTAGCTAGTTATTTTTATTGCTGGTGTTTTATTCCATTTAAATATCTAAATATTACTGAGAAGAAGAAAAATAAAAAAACTTTTAGATATGAATCTGCTTATGCGATGGACATCGATTATGTGCATCTTTGCTCCTATGAAGGTCTCTTGAGACAAATGGCTCTATATTTAACGAAACACATACAAAATACCTGAACCGGAAGTGATGCAACCTGTTTTACAGAATACAGAACCCCCATTTGCTGATTGTTGTGGATTGCCTGTGAAAATGTGTTGAGCTAATATTGATAATCTGTATTAAAACAGCATGTAAACAATTCTAATGAAAAAGTCAATAGTACAGTTAGCAATAGCTATTGCTATTTAGCAATATGTAATTAAGGGCCAGATTTACTAACAGCTTGTGCCAGCGCAAACAATCTTTTAGGGTTCAAAAAAAAATACTGTCAGGATTTACAAAAGATATGCAGTGAAAAAAATAGCACTGAAAAGGCATGGGCAGGGTTATTTTTGCAGCTGACCGATTTACTAAGGTTTGCGCTAGTCATTTTACTGGTAATTGCACCATTATTTAACGCCCAAAAAAGTATGTCTTAAACCAGGCGCTAATTTGCACTGCTCTTGGTAGATTGCGTTGGTCATTATGGAAATGATCCAGCTGTGTCTGTGTTCTTTAATTTGCGCATCGTCAGTAGATCACGCGTAGAACTTTCCACTCCCATCGGCGCTTTTATGGGATTGCGATCTCACGCTAATTTAATTTGCCCCGTTTAGTAAATCTGGCCCTAAGTGTTTAAATTGTCATTTATGCATATTGTTCTAAAAGTATCATATAAACAAACATATAAAAATCTTCAAATGGCCACTGACATCTCAATGGTGATAATAGTCATGCTTACTTTAGCACAAACCACTAAATATCATTATTTATCTCTGACCTTGGGTGAAGAACAAATGTTTAAGAGAAGGGTGAGCTCTGCTACATACGAGAACATTATGCTTTATTTAAGCAACCGATTTGTCAAGTCAAAGGCCCAGTAATCCACCCGATATCCCACTTTAATGGTCCTGATAAATCTGTAAGCTATACCATGAGGTCAGGTTTCACTGTATCTGGATCTTAAACATGTGCAACTGAAAAAAAATAATAATAATAATTCTTCCTGCCCATAATGCTCCTTGATTTATTGATATTTCTTGTCTCTTTTATTACTTTTTTATTTAATAATCCAAACTGTCAGTTTGTTAGAGTGTTTGAGTAAGAAGAAGAGTTTGATTTTGGTGTATGGCCTCTTGGCTCTGGTGGAGCCCTCACCGCAAGACCCTCAGGGAGTCTTGAACACAGCGAGGCTAAATAAATAAATAAAAAAGGAACAGGCAATAAAAATGCACTAATTTAAATCCCTTCGACTTCATGGAAGCGGAGCCGGTGGGGCTGACGACCGGTGATTTGTGTAAGCGGGACACGCGATGATATCACGCTGGAGTGGGAGTCTGGAGCAGTGCTTGAGGAGGGTGATGTGAGATGTGGCTGACATTCTGCCTGGCTTCACAGTCCTCCTACAGGCTCCGTTTCAGCCTTTCACACCCGGGCTGAAGACCCGCAGCGCATGTCAGCATAAACAGCATGACTAACTATGGCATCTGCATCTGGTCTGCATTAGGGCCGTGAGTCTGGGGGTCTGGTGACTGCAGAAATGTATTGACTGTGTTTGTGTGCATTTAACACATGAACGAAAACTGAAAGGCCATGCTAGCCTCATTTGGCTGGGCTGCAACAACTCAGTACATTGCGTGTGTGGTTTTTTTTTTTCTTCTTCTTCTTGTAATTAAACATAAAAATGGGCTCAGCAACAGAGGTACAGTGCAATCTGGTGATGTTTTTATTGTGTCTGTGGAATCTTAGGGTAATGTGTTACAAGTCTTTTATTTTAATAATATTAAATTCCTATTATGTAATCAGATTGGAACACTTTTTAGAGGTGACATTACATTTTATATAAATAAGTAGCAGAAGTATTAGTAATAAGTAGATTATTATTATTATTGTTATTAAAGACATGTGTCCACCTCAGTAGTCACATTTAAATCATCATAGATATAAATAAGTAGTAGAATTATTAGTAGTAAGTAGTATATTGTTATTATTATTATTATTATTATTATTGTAGACGTGTCCACCTCAGTAGTCATTACGTCAAAAATACATTTAGAAATGACAAACAGGCACAGTATGTTCATATGAACTATTGTGTCAGTAAAATTGTTTTGAAAGAAATTAACACTTTTATTCAGCAAGGGTGCATAAAATGTATCAAAAGTGACAGTAAAGACTTTTACATTATTTATATTAATATTTAAATTGATTTTTAAAATATGCTGTTCTTTTGATCATTTGGTTTAAACAAACCAAAGCACAACAGTTTTCAACATTGACTACTGACTGAACACATTGGTTTGTTGCTCAATACTGTCAGTACCTCAGCAGCTCCTCTGTGAACAGTGTAGGGTTCATTACGCTCAGCCACATTGTGTCACGACTGTTCACTCCCTCTGGAAATTTTGGAGTTCTGCTGCCTCCTCCACCGCAGCCTCCCTGAAAAACCCTGGAGAGAGATTGAGACAGAGTGAGAGAGAAACTATGAAATAAATAATACACATATACCCTCATCAAATTACTAATCTTGCCCTTCTAGGTCTCAATAATCCAAGTATCCTAACTCTTGTGTCACCTGTGCAGCTCTGCTAGAGGTGATGTAAGGATGATCAGTACGGTCAGTAGTTGGTTACACAGGCTGTGTATGGACCACATCCAAGATCCACGGGCTGCATCTGGCCTCAGCAACTCCTCCACAGAGTCACACATACTCCACATCAGATGCTCCACGGACAGCAGAATAGCTGTAATATCAACCCTGGAGGAGGCAATGAGACACCTCATATAAGAAATAACTCAGTGTCACTGTCACACTGTGTCCTAACCAAGATTTTCTAGCAAAAAGTAATATTTCTTTTTGTGTAATATGTGGTTCTTGATAGAACTACACTTTATGGCCAAATTTGCTTGTAGATTATTTAATTTGAAAATCATGGATATTAATAGGAAGACTTCACTGGTCATGTCAATCAGAGTGCTGATTGTGAACATAACACTAAAACAAACACTAACCCCAAACCTTAACCTCAGTATATAGTTGGAAACACATCCTGATTGATAGGATTATGCCACAATCACACTTTTAATAAATCATAAATTATATTATATATAAATTTAGTGTCTTTATCTCAAATCCCCTCAACACATGCACATTATGGAGTAAACAAACAAGTGATGCCTCTTCAAAAAGGCAACTGACTTTTTTTATTATTATTATTCTTATTATTAACAGCCTCCATATTGAGCACATGTATATATATATATAAGCATCATTATTCCAGTCTTAACTGTCATATGATCCTTCAGAAATCAGTCTAATATGCTGATTTTCTTATTATTATCAATGTTAAAAATGGTTTTAAAAAGAACAGCATTTATTTAAAATATAAATATATTTCCTGTCACTTTTGATGACTTTAATGCCGCTTTTCTTTTCTTTAAAAAACAAATCTTACTGACCCCAAACTTTTGAACAGTAGTATTGATGTAAAAATAGGGAAAATCAACAATATCCAATATCGACCACTAACCAATATAGTACCGTATCACCCCTACTTTCAATTACATATGTATCAGTAAGTAACCTCAAATAAATGCATGTTCTGCTCAGTTCAAACCACTAAATGTGTGTATTATGTACTTCTGTACAGTCTCTCAGTATCCAGAGAGGTCGAGCAACCCACTTTGGTTTCCTTATCAAACTCAACTTTTCATCACCTACCACCAAGTTCTGCTTTATAGCACAGCGAAAGTTCCCCTTTCACCAGATAGGAGAAAAAGAGAAGGGAGCAGAGTCAGAGCCCATCTGCTTGGCAGACCCTGAGCTCACCCGGCACTGAAGAGCTCATAGCCGGGTGTCCTTGCAGCAAAGCTCATCTGCTGAAACAAAAACCGTCCCCTCCATTCATTCCTTCCCATCGGCCCTGGGCGATCTGCTCTTTCTCATCAGTCCTGGAGTGGAGGGGAAGCGTGCTCTTGTGGCATCTTTAACCACTTTAAGTATGTGTTAATGCTACGCACAAGGCCTGGGCGGTTGGGCCCGGTCTAGCATGAAAGAACCGGGCCCTCCGCCAGGCGCTGAGGCAGGGCCATGTGCTAACAAAGAGAGACTGTTCTACAAATCTGGAGATCTGCTTTGACCCCCCGGGGCCGAACACCGGCATGATCACTAAAGCATTCAACACTGTCTGCTAAGCCCGAGGTTCCTGATAGAAGGTGAGCTTGTGCGTCTCAGTGCGGCAGAAATACTGTAAGATCATTCGATCAACATGGACGACTGCTCTCTCTTAGAAGCGTGAGTGTGACTGCTGACCATAAGACGCAGATCGGTGACTTTAACCATGCATGGCCACTTCAGCGAGACACATTTCCACAACGCAACAAACGAATGCAAATGAGAATGGTATATGGTACACAGAAAGCATGTTCAAAACACTCTTTTTAAACTCATATTATACAATAAGTAGGAAGATAGCAAATGGTATTTTATTAATATAATGGTGAAGAGAAGAAAAAAAACACAAATAAATATATGGTCCAACTTTATATTAAAGCTGCAGTCCGTAACTTTTTTTGGTTAAAAATTATCCGAAAGTACATAACCATTCAGTGTTCAAAACTATCTCCTTACTTTAGCCCGATTCACATCGGTAAGCTTGTAATAATGTGTTCTAATCTTGGTGTAACTGGTAGGTGCAACAATAATAATAATTTGCAAGGTTTTGATGTGATATGAGCTATGCAATCGTTAAATTTAATCACCATTTGTATCGTGATTCAATGTAAAGCTCCGGGTATACTTCACTTTCCGCGCCCGGACGCGTCAAGCGCAGTCGCGTCCGTGCGTCTTTCAAAGTATACTAAAACAAGGATGAGCACGGATGACAGAGTTCGACACATGCGCAGTGCAATTATAGAGAAGGCATGCTTTTGAGTTTACTCGTCTTATTTTTTAATCGTTCTTTACACACACTTCTTCGATGACTGCACATTGTGCTCAGTACTGTGCGTATTGCCACCTAGTGGACTCTTCTTTCCTGCTTGCGCATGCGCTGTTGCATGCGCACCGGACGGGGTGTGCGGCCGGCCGCGAGCCCTCCACATGACGAAAATTATGTCATGCGGACGGTGCACGAACGCGGACGGCTGAAGTACACCCGGGGCTTAATGCTGTTTTTCTCTGTTGGTCAGAACAAAAGTGGCAGATTTGTTACTTATATTAAAATATATACTTATATTATATTGTTACTAAGAATTGTTCTGTTGACATTCTTATTTTGGTCATTCTTCCAAGACTATAATCTGTGATTCTGAAGTACAGTATCCACTGCTTCATTAGATTCATCTGCACTGAGGAGCCGTGCCGATGCACAACCCACATAAAGACGATAATTCTGCAAATAACTGCAATTGCAGGTTTCAAACAGAGATGGCGACGAAGAAGCAGAACTTACGGACTGCAGCTTTAATTGTCTTTAACTACTATGTACTTACTTTTAAATGAATCATTTGATACAATAAAGTTATTGTGTACTAGCGCTGTCAAATCGATTAATCGTGATTAATCGCATCGAACATAAAAGTTTGTTTATGTAATATATGTGTGTATGTACTATATATATATATACACACACACACACGTATATAATCTATAAATATAATATATACTCACACATATTATGTAAACAAAAACTTTTATGTTAGATGCAATTAATCGCGATTAATCGATTTGACAGTACTAGTACAAACGTTTTAACATTTTACTTATATTTTAAAAGTACTTGCATTTAATTACAGCTGTAATTAATTTCAGTAGTTACATGTATAATCTATCTATCTATCTATCTAAAAAAGGAACTAAGATGTTTAAAAAGTAACAACAGTTCTAAAGTTAAATGTGGAAGGTTTTCAAACTATCCTTTTATCTAGTACCTGATCTGGGGGAGTCTTTTGTAGGAGGGTCGTGCTCTTGAGTACCTCTGAACTAAGACCTCCAGGGTTTCACACAGCACCTGGGCCAAGGTCTGCCGGGCCTGCACGGGGGCAACAGCGCCCCAAAGGTCACTGCGCAGGCCTGTGAGAAAATAGTGCCACATCTGGATAGAGAAAGAACACCTTTCACCCTGAAAAAATGGTGGAGGAGACAAAAAAGGAGACAAAGAGAGACTGGTAAAGAGATGATGATGATATCACTGCAAATAAATACCAAAATGAAGAGAAAGGAAAAAAAGACAGAAGGTCTTTCCAGACAATCTTCCTCTAGACCCTCATGGTCATGCCACCTGCACGCTGCACCTGGACCCCTCATTACCACAGAGAAAGAAAGAGCGCATGGATACTTTGAAGTTTTAATCTGGATATTCAATCACTGTTCATCTGAACATTACCCAGACATACATGCACACTGAGACCAAAATGACCGGGTCATTCCTGTTATGCAAGACTCATCATGTGGGACTTAATATATTGGGTGAAATATAACTCAATTTTAAAATGGAAATCATATTCTGTATTTTTTTTTTCTCCCCCACGACATTACAATTAGGTTAACACTGGAGTGAATTTTAAAGTTTGGGCAGATGTTGCTATTTTACCATGTCCTTGTGTCCATAGCATACCTTTTAATAACTGGCAATTTATTAAGAAATTCTCCAGATGTTACTGCATTTTTCCCTTCTCTAATCACAATAGTTCAAATAAAACATGGTTTTCTTGGGAATATTGTTTTAATTGGATTTTATAGGTTTTCCTGTGCCCTCAATTTCACTTTCCATCCTGTTAGACTTCTGCAACTAACAAAAGCCAGTTCCATGACATCATCCTCCAGGAAGTGATTTCTTTTCTTTTTTTTTCTTTTTTTTGGTGGGAGAAAACAGCATAAACATGAACAAGTATAAACAACAGATTTGATGAATTATGTGATGGTATTAGCTGGTTTGTCTCACTTTAAAACAGAGGTTTTCAAACTTTTTGATGATGCCAAAGACCATCAAAAGGGACTTTGGTGTGGTACTCGGTGTGTTTCGAACACAAGGACGAGGGTCTAAATTAAGTTCGGGGTAAAAAATTCCCGCCTCAGAAAGTCCCTGCTCGGAAAGTAGTAATTTTTCAAAGTTCAGGAACTTTCAGGGATGGGACTTGGGTGCTGAACATACTGATTGGTTTGATTTCTTGAGCATTTTGATTGGTTAACTCCACGTAGCATTTTATTTCAACCACCATTTTTAAAAGTCTGTTGCGGTGCGTGCAGTATAAGGCACGTGTTTCCACCAAAGCGTTTTTTTTCCAGCGCCTAGCGTACTTTTCCAATTGTTTTCAATGGGAGTGCCACGTTTTTTTAAACGCCAGGAACGTAACAAGGCGCTGAGCGTCTTTTTCATGCTCAAGTGCTGAGCACTCGTCGTTTTTTATCAGTCGCCTCGAGTTTAATTTTTTTTTACTTTGAGTAAAAAGCTGTGCTCATCACTGTCAATTTTTAGCCAGCAGTCCAATCAGAGTGGAGGAGGGGTGGGACAAATACAACACCGACCAACCGCCACATTCTGTTTGTACAACAGATGACAACAACAAGCATAATAACGGAACAAAATAATTGCAAGGGCAACTATATACATATATTTTTTTATGTATAAATGCCCATTTAGAAAAAAATATTTAGTGTGAAATTACATCCAAAATTAACCGTAAATTTGTCTACCCTCTATTAGAGTACTGTATACTCCTAAAGAGAAAAAGTTAAATTCAATTATGTATTATTTTATTATATTATAAACCACATTTACATAAACAAAATGTAATAAATAAATGTATAGAATAATTTATATTTATATTTGTGTACAATTTATGTCTTTTGAAAGCATCATGAAACAGTAATAATATCAAATTAACTAAATGTCTTAAAATGACTGCTATATGTTAAAGATATTTAATAAATATCTTAAGTTAACAAGTATAATTCCACAGGCCTCCTAAGGCTCCTCAGACCGTAGTTTAAAAATCCCTGCTCTAAAACATTCTATCCTTTTAGATAAAATGACAGAAATCTGTTATACAAACTTCCAAAGATTGAAAAATATAAAATATTAACTTAAAATTGCCACATTCAGTGAGCATTTAATGAATAATGTGTATAAAGCCATTTCTGCACTTTTAAAGAAATAATTTGCAACAAGTTACAGAGCACAAATGAAGTGCATAACAGGAATGAGCTGACCGATCTAAAGGGTCAGATTTACGTTGCTGAGATGCTTTAGAATTTTGTGATACATGCTCAACAGCTCTAACAGAAAAGCAAAAAATGGAAACACAATTCAGAAAAATGATAAAAAGGACGAGAGAGTCTGGTTTCCAAAGAGGCTAATTACTTTCAGGCAAAGAGGAAGCAGCATTAGGAGTTCACAGTGTGACCAAAGAGAGATTATTAACAACCATGTACTACATCTCCTAATGAGAGCTGGGACGTAGTCCACCAGTGAGCCACGGCTAAGTCAGCCATAGAAAGAGACACACAGGGGCATGACCACACGTCCGGACCCAGGGATTTTGTGCAGCAACCGGGCCTCTGGAAGCACCCGGGCCCTTTGGCATTTGTTCAGGAGGAAGTAAAAGGGGGGGCTGAATGGAAGAAGGCAAAAGAGAGGAGGGGGAAGAGGGGATACAGGTCAACAGAGGCGCAGACTCACAGAGCCAGCCGCACACCTGCACACAGCAGGCCAGTCTGCCCCACAGCCCCGCAATCGGCGGATATGTGCGTGTGCATCTGTGAGAGCGCTTATGAGTGCAAGGATATCTTAATGGAGCCAAGGTTCGAGCTACGGGAATGGCTAGACTCTTCAACACACAGATGGTTGAGTCTAACACTGCCTCAGGGCACCACAAGCCTCATTGACAAGACTTGAGAAAGGTCTAGGACTGAGAGCTTTGTAGCTAGCGATATTGCTAGAAAAATATTTTTCAAACTTTTGATGGTGTTTAATATAAATATCTGAAAATGCTTACAAGTTTGATTTAATTTTAATTAACAATATTTATTTCTTTATTTTATTAACAACTGCAGCCAAGTGAATTCAAAATGCGTACAAC
>RJVU01053075.1:281041-302949 GCA_003731715.1 Anabarilius grahami
TAGGTAGCACAACTTTTTTTAAAAAATTTTATAATAATAATAAATGTTTCTTGAACACCAAATCAGCATATTAGAATGATTTCTGAAGGATAATGTGACACTGAATACTGGAGTAATGATGCTGAAAATAAGTTACATTTTATTATATATGATATTATATATGGCACTACTATTTTACATATATATATATATATATGAACACACATATTCATACATACATATATGTGTGTATATGTGTGTGATTCTTCATTTACTATTTAAATTACTGAAGTTTGAATTTTGAAATTTAAATTACCTTCGCCATCATCTTGGGAGAGTCTCTCTCTGGACCGTGTCTGTGGTTAACAGGGGTTATGGAGATGTTAGCAGAGCCCGATGCATGTGCGGCTTCCTCCTGCTGCAGATTCTTATTGCACACGTCATCCAACACCACCTTCACACAGTGAGCCATCTGAGGAATGAGGTCTCTGAACGCAGCCCTCCACCCAAAATCAAGACACACCACCTAAACACACACACACAAATCCCATGCAAAATCTGGTCAGATTGGAATATATTTGAATGGTTTCAAAACAAAACATGCATTTAAGGATATGATAACGTATAGTGCTTTTTTTTACTAGTATTTTGACCCAATATTTATGGCTAGGGTTTTGTTTAAATTCTTAACCCTGAGCTAAAGAGATATTGATTACAATAAAAACACATTTAGTAAAGTTCTATATTGGAGGGTTGTTTCAAAAGTCATAATGGTGCGATGAAAAAAAAATGTTTTACGTTATTTGCACCAGAAGTGATTAAATAAGGGATGAGTATCACCTCTGTACTTTGCAGCACAAGATCAGTAGTGGCTTTATCTTCTGCTGCCGTCACCTCCATATCATCCCTGACCTTCGGGACCCCTGCATGGAAAAAGCAAAAACACACAAAATGCATCTACAGTAAACTGTCACTACAGCTTTACGAAAGGAAGTGAGCTCCAAATCCTCTAATTTCCAGCTCATTAAAACATTTCACACAGGAACATCTCATATGTTCCGTTAGCATATTATCACATGCATTCACGCTCTACACAGTGCCTTTGGAAAAGAAGTCAATGTGTGGGGTGCCAGGGTCAGGCCAGGCCAACATATTAAACTCCTCTGCGCAGTGACGATCTACAAACCAACAACATGATTCACCCAATAAAGTGGGGAAAAAACTAAAAAGTGGACGCAGTAATTGCAACAGTAAGCTTTGTTAAATTCGGAGGCTTTGGAGTTGATTTGAACCCCTGATAGCTATGGCCATATCTGGGCTAATCCATGGAAGGGTTAGAGGGAGGATAAGTGTGTGTGTGTGCTTGTTGTGGGCAAATTAAAAGTGCATGCATCAAGGCCGCATTTTTCTAATCAGACGCTTCGGAAGTGAGACCCCGGGCGAGGCAATTTAGTTGAAGAAGAGAGAGAGCCGAGCCGGGCGAAGGAGGAGAGAAGCAGCCAGCATGTCACTTTTTGACCTTTAAGCCCATCTGATGAATTTCTGGTAATTAAGTCGTTTGATTGGCTGAATTAATGATTTGGATAACTGCCCTTTAAAGGCTGTTTACTTCTCAGTAAATCCAGCCCTTTTCTGCTTGTCCTGTTTTTTAATGTAACCTTTACAGAAATTACTATACGCACCAGTCACTTTCATAGCAGAAAAAAAATAAATGAAAAGAAATTTCCAGCCTCCTTAATTTGTGCGTGTAGAAGTGTTTCTATATGCGAAAAGAAAAAAAAATGAACACACACACATAAGGAACGGTAAAAGAGCTGTAAAGAAAGGCGAGAAAACTCTCATTAAAAAAGCATATGTATACTAGGTAAT
This sequence comes from Anabarilius grahami, assembly GCA_003731715.1. Lineage (NCBI taxonomy): Eukaryota > Metazoa > Chordata > Actinopteri > Cypriniformes > Xenocyprididae > Anabarilius > Anabarilius grahami. The sequence goes on from RJVU01053075.1 coordinate 282,890, forward strand.
GCTACAGGCCAGCAGTCTGGTCTCATAAGCTGCCTGTAGAGATGTCGCTATTATACGCAGGAATTGGAGGCTTGTCGTATTTAAAGGCTCCGTCGAGCACAATATAGCTGGAGGTTTTCCGCTCCCACGGTGACAAATCATTTCACATGTCAGATTTGCAGGAGACTGTTGTCAGAAATCTTGATCGGCTGCCATTTATTTACACTATGTTGATATTCATCGGAAAAAAAAAAAACAACAACAACCATATATCTTGTTGACTGGCATATATCACATTCAGTCTGAGAGCAACATAAACCGGTTATCTGTATATGTTTTCACAGTTGCTGCAGGAGGACATTTGTTTATATGGTTGTTTTGATGATTACGAGATTAGAAACTACTATATGGTATTTAAAAGGGATAGTTAAGCCAAACATGAAAACTGTTATCATTTACTCACCCTCATATTGTTTTAAACCAGAATGAACACAAAATAGGATGTTTTGAAGAATGTTTTTGTCCATTTTTTTTTTTTTTTTTTTTTTTTTTTTTAANTTTTTTTTTTTTTTTTTTTTGTTAACAAATACTACCGTTCAAAATTTGGGGTGGTGTGATTTGTAGGTAAGTTGCTCACCAAGGCTGCATTTATTTGATCAAGAATACAGTAAAAAAGTAATATTGTGAAATATTATTACAAATTAAAAGAAATGTTTTCTATTTGAATATATTTTTTTTAAATGTCATTTATTCTTGTGATGGCAAAGCTGAATTTTTTTTAGCAGTCTTCATTGTCACATGATCCTAATATGCTAATTTGTTGTTCTAGAAACAATTTTTATTATTATTATACAGCTGAAAATGGTTGTGCTACTTAATATTTTTGAGGAAAGTGTAATAAATTTTTTTTCAGGATTCTTTGGTGAACAGCAAGTACACCAAATAATATAATTTATTTAAAATATAAATCTGTTGTAACTTTATAAATGTCTTTACTGTCGCTTTTGATCAATTTAATGTGTCCTTGCTGAATAAGTAGTTATTTCTTCAAAGAAAAAACTTACTGACCCCAAGCTTTTGAATGGTACTCTTCAAAATAACTACTTTCACTGTAGACATTTTCACATCTTCTCAAAAAGAAGTCATTCAAGATTTGAATGACATTAGGGTGAGTAAATGATGACAGAATTTTCCTTTTAAAATCAGGATTGCTGTGCCGCACTGACCTGTATCGGATGGATTTGACTCTAGTTCGCATTTGGATGTGGTAATGTTTAGCGATGGTTGTTAAAGTGTACCTTTGACACTGCAGACTGATTCTCCAGCGCAGTTAAGGAAACCCAGATGGGTTGCCAGGTCCTCCACAGTTTGTTCCAGCTCTAGTAAGGTGGAGGTCAGCTGGGTCAGGCACCTGAGCTGATGGGAGGTGAGGCAGAAGTTTCGCCCTCTTTGGGGAAGATCCTGAGGAGCTGTAAATGGACACACAACAAAGAGTTACTCATGGACAAATGTTGAACGGCATATTTTGTGTTGTGGTTCTGTGTTGGAGCTTTCAACCTCCATCTGTCATTCCGAGTCCATGACAAACATAATGAAATAGTTGAAGACAACTCTTCCGTAAGCACTTGAACTAAAACCATAAACAAAGGCACTTCCAATAAATTAGCTAAAATATTTTGTTCATTTTTACTTCTGAACTACTCTGGCTTACTCTTGAATCTTGCCATTGTGGTACTGCAAATATTGTTGGTTCTTGTATGGTAGATTGCTTGTGATGTTCTTCATTTGAAAGTTACTTTGGGTAAAAGCACTTGCAAAATAGTTTAAATTCTTCAGTCAAATGGCTCAAAAACACACACACATACCATACTTGTCGACAAGCACCAAACCAGCATAAAACAGTGAAGGGTTGTGTATTATGCGTACATTTTGTTTGTACAAGTCCGATGCAAATGCGCTTTTAAAGATGTGCAGAACTACACAGGGGCAGATACATCACATAAAACCATCTGTAGAATCTCATTTGACGGGTTCCTCTCTAGAGATTCTCAGTATGAATGTCTGTCATACAGACAGTTTCTATGGGTTAAGGATTTAGAAGGTTGAAATGTAAGCACATCAACATCAGTCCAGAAAAGTTACGCTACAAAACAGCCTTCAATAAATTCTCTATACCAGCACTATGGTCCATTTCACACATTTAAGAGTCTTCAAAAATAATCTGACACTGGTAAAACATCTACTAGATTAGAACAGGCCTGTTTACACCTGGTCACTTCATGTGTTTTTACTGATCAGATAGCTATATGGTTTGGTAAAACGGTTCCATTTACACTTGGCCACATAAATGTGTCTCGCAAAACGAATATTAATCAGGGGCCATATTCACAAAACATCTTAAGGCTAAAAGTAGCTCTTGCCGATTTAGGAGAAACTCTTAAAAATAATGGGCGTGTCAGTCCTAATTTTAGGAGTCCTACATTTTTGCTCTAAGAGTATTTCACAAAGCATTTTAGCGCTAAAACTAGCTCCTAAGTCTGTGAAACTTTAGGAGTAGTCAAGAGGACTCCTATGTCACTAAGACCAAATCACAAACAGTCCTAATCCACCCAAAGACACTGTACACCATTGAGGCAATAGCGATAGAGCCTTGAGTGCTGAACCCTTTCTTCATAAACGCGATACATTTTGATTTATAGATTTGAATCTATGATGAGACACCAAAAAACATCTTTAAAAAATAAATAAATATTGTCTGATTACCTGTGCCAGTGGTTTTCATGAGTTCACACTTACAAATGATTGAATAGAGTAAAAAATATATATATATATAGTACAGACCAAAAGTTTGGAACCACTAAGATTTTTAATGTTTTTAAAAGAAGTTTTGTCTGCTCACCAAGGCTACATTTATTTAATTAAAAATACAGTAAAAAACAGTAATATTGTGAAATATTATTACAATTTAAAATAACTGTTTTCTATTTGAATATATTTCACAAAGTAATTTATTCCTGTGATGCAAAGCTGAATTTTCAGCATCGTAACTCCAGTCTTCAGTGTCACATGATCCTTCAGAAATCATTCTAATATGCTGATCTGCTGCTCCAGAAACATTTAATGTGTACAATTGTACAAAATATTTGTGTACAATATTTTTTTTCAGGATTATTTGATGAATAGAAAGTTCAAAAGAACAGTGTTTATCTGAAATCTAATCTTTTGTAACATTATAAATGTCTTTACTGCAACTTTTGATTGATTTAATGCATCCTTGGTGAATAAAAGTATTCATTTCTTTAATTTCTTTTCAAAAAAATAAAAATAAAAATTCTTACTGACCCCAAACTTTTGAACGGTAGTGTATAATGCTACAGAAGCTTTGTATTTCAGATAAATGCTGTTCTTTTGAACTTTCTATTCATCAAGGAATCCTGAAAAAAAAAGTACACAACTGTTTTCAACATTGAAAATAATCATAAATGTTTATTGAGCAGCAAATCAGCATATTAGAATGATTTCTGAAGGATCATGTGACACTGAAGACTGGAGTTACGATGCTGAAAATTCAGCTTTGCATCACAGGAATAAATTACTTTGTCAAATATATTTAAATAGTACACAGTTATTTTAAATTGTAATAATATTTCACAATATTACTGTTTTTTACTGTATTTTTAATTAAATAAATGTAGCCTTGGTGAGCAGACGAAACTTCTTTTAAAAACATTAAAAATCTTAGTGGTTCCAAACTTTTGGTCTGTACTGTACATATATATATATAATAAGAGTATTTGGTGTGTTGTCCAAAGGGATCGAGGGCTCCGAGCTTGAAATTTAGCCCAAAACCAAAGTTCTCCCCATATCTCCAGCTGAGTGAGGAGCGGGTTGGCGGAGGGATGCAGAAAACCGTTGAAGTAACGTCTGTGTATATATTCCTCCTCTCGAGCTGATTAGAATGACCGTTTGAATGTGTTTCTCCCAAACTTTGTTTATAAAACATAATTTGTCGCTTGAATTTTGCATTCTTTTGAAATGCAGACCTCCAAGAGGTGGACAATTAACTGTATATACTAGTTTAATAAGTGACACTTAGCCTACACTTTAAAACCTTTATGGCAACAATATGGCAACATTTTATTTTGACTATGGCAACATTTTTATTAAAAAATATTTATTTGAATAGGGCAACATTTGTATTTTAAAACCTTTATTTTAATGTGGAAACATGACACCTCATTCTACAATATTTCTATGATTAAATCGCTGACTCCTCCCCCATCAGCCAATCACTGTGTGTCTATTCCATAGCAACAAGGTCAACCCCGCCCTTACTCTTAGCTTAAGACTTCAGTCGATTCCTTAGTAAAAGTTTGTCTCAGCAGCTTTGTGAATAGGTTTTAAGAGAAAACTCTTAGTTTTGCACTTTGAGGAAGCTCAGCTACTCATCTGCGGCGAAGAGTGTTGCAGTAGCGCTGTCATATCTCGCCTATAATACGCTCTCACATGATTCTTTTTTTTACATTTTGGGAGGAGTAAAATTTGCATATGAGGCTTCAAGAAACACTTGTCCAGTTTCGTCTGGAATGCGTCTCAGAATGAATGAGAATCCTTCTCGAAAGCGTTTCGGAGGGCATTTACACCTAGTCTTTTATCGATTGGATAGATTTCCGATCAGAGAAAATGTGACCAGGTGTAAACAGGTCCAATTATTTCTAAAGGATCATGTGACAGTGAAGACTGGAGTAATGACTGCTGAAAATTCAGCTTTGCATCACAGGGATAAATTATATTATAAAATACATTAAAATAGGAAACTGTTATCTTAAATTGTAATGTTTCACAATATTACCTTTTTTACTGTATTTTTTGATCAAATAAATGGAGCATTGATGAGGATGAGACTTTTTTCAAAAACATTACAAAATCTTACCGACCCCAAACTATTGAATGGTAGTGTATACGGTATTTACCAGCAGTGGCTAACTGGACCATGCTAACCAGCCAAAACCTTGACCTCCAAGCTGGTCTCTTTAGACCACTATTTTCACTTTATATCCTATATTATCTAATTTTAACGTAACATTTAATTTTTCATGATGCATTTGTTGGAAAATTGATATTGTAAAAGTAATTGAAGGTTACTTTAAGGACATTTCCAACAATAAACATGTAACACTGGAATCCAAGATTGCACATTTCTCAAATAAATGAAATAATAAAAACTGAAAGACTTTTGCGAATGTGCATTTGACACCGGGGGGCTGTGAACCGTGGCCTCGCAATCTACACCAATCCCACAGAGGCCGTAAAGTTTCCTCTCAAATCTACAGTCAAACATTGCTGGGCACAAACTTTCTCCTGTAACCCGCCGATGACCCTCATCTCCAGCGTGGCTCTCCCATTTCTGCAGCTGCCAAAGCCATCACCCAGGGGATGTTCCGCATTAGGCCTGAAGAATGGGCCGCGGAGAAGAGGGCTGCGGTATTTTCAGACACTTCGACAAATACTTTTGTGTGTGCTCTTAAATGACTTCCTCTGACAGAAAAGGCATTGGGGAGTGGATCAGGAAGGCATTAGCCCCAGCTATGAAAGCTCCAGGAAGATTGAGTGGGAAAGCGATGGAGGGAGGGGAGAAATAAAAAGAAAGGAGCCCAAATAATTGCAACAATATCGCCTCTGGATTCTAACGCCATATTGTCACTTTGTTATCGTCAAGCCGACAACATGACAACAATCTTATTCTCTCTTTCTCTCCATTTAATCAGGCACATACATTGATCGGCTGTAAATTTGTTTTGCTTTTTTCGTGTCATTTTATAATTTCGCAAGCTAATAGATTATAGAGATGCAGAGACTGACCCCATGAGGTGAGTTTGTGAGCACCTTGGAATTCATGCATTTGTGATATATACGTGTGTAGGTGTGTGCACATTTTTTTTCTTTTTCACAGGTGAGCGTGTCATACCAGCATCTTGGCTCTTCATTAATGGGGTCCAGAGGGAGACTGTGAGGCAGACCTGGGAAAATGACTACATGAATGCATGGAGTTCCACTCCACTGAGATCCGCTTCCCCTCATATAAGCACATCAGCCTGTCAGTAAAATCACTCCAAACATACTGCATTATGTATAAGAGCTGTGCATTAAGTGCCACATGCAGCACACAAGTAACACATGTGTACTGGGAATTTACTATATGTGAGTCCAATAGTAGTATCTGTATCTCTTTACCACTCCAGGATTATCAATAAACATTTCAATGAGATCCAATAACATCAGGATAGAATTACTGTAATAAGTGCTTCATTGTAAGAACTCTGAGCACTTGCTTGTATTATATGCATTTTTTTACATAATGCACATCTTTACTACATAATGCCCTAGAGAACAATACACTGTAAAAAAAAAAAAAAGGTGATAGTGGCTATGCTAACAGTTATAGATTGATATGGCTTGTGGAAAGAAATAGTTATTGTGCTTGATGTTTTGGTGCTGCCCAGTACTCTGCAATACCAGCCAGAGGCCAGAAGTGCAAAGAGTTGTAAACTGGTTGAGTGGAGTCTGTGCTGAATTTTCCTGCCCTTTTCTCAGAATTGATAATGGTCTTTAAAAAAAAATTGATTCAGCCAAACATTTACATTTTATCATCACATTTGTGGTCACATTAGCAGAATTGTGTGGACAAAAAAGGTCCATTGTCAATAGTGTAGCAATAAATGAAGCACAGCTCACACAGAAGTCACTTTTAAACTAAGCAGCTTTCTATTGGTCAATACAGCAAATCTATATGAAGAACCTGTTGCGAAATCTGTGTGGGAAATTCTCACACAAATTCCTATTTAAATGACTAGTTTTCACTCACAAAAAAAGTGGCCACACCTTTTCTGATTTTCATTTTGCCTCAAACCCTTAATAAAATGATAATAATAAAAACTGAAGTATAATGAAAATGCAAAGTCATGGAAATGTATGATTTTAAGTGATTATTTTAAATTTTGGTCTGTTCCGCCCACTATTACTGTACATGAAATTTTATATGATATAAACATATTACAATTTCATTAGACTTCAATATAGCTAACTGTATGGACAACCTATATAATACTTTTAGGGTGTGTTCACACTTGTAGTTCAGTTTGATTGGTTCGTTTGATCCGGACCCAAAAAAAAAAAAAAAAGTCCTGGTCCGCTTAGCGTTCACATTGGCCTTTTAAACACTGAAACTAAAGTCATAGGGATACATTCACAACTTGATTGGCCAGCTTTTATGACATATATTTGTGACAGAACTTATTGAACATCCAAAATAATGCTGTGTGCTGGGCTAATTGCGCTTGTTGTATGTGCGTAGACTACATTAGATGGTATTTTGACCAGCTAAGAACCCGTGAAGAGCTTATAAAATTTGTAAAGGAGTCAAAACAGCGGCAGGAATCCCTCCGTCATACACAAACGAAGATCTGCTGTGAGGAGGCACGGTTCTGATGCCTGTCCAGAACTGTGCTGGCCTAACTGTGCTGGCTGGTATGCTTGAGCATTCTGTCCTTTTTAGGGACGTATCTTAGGACATCATGGGGCGGTTTCCCAGACAGATTAAGCCTAGTCCTAGAATAAAATGGCCCTTTAAACCAGATTAACAGAAATCTGCTTTCTCTGTCATGGTTTAAAATAGTCCTAGACTTAGTATAGTCCAGAGTTTAATAAGCTGATTTCCTGGAGGAAGATTAGAGCTACTCCAGGACTAAATTGAGGCTTAAGTTGTGTTTCAAAGAAGATACATTCTTTGATAGATATCGATATTGATAGATACATACTTGGATAGATATCGATATTGATATACACTGTATGTATATATTATATATATATATCTATTGGTGCTGTTCACTTTTTTTAAACAATTTATTTTGATTTAACACCATTGTTGCTGGTTCAAATGTGATTGATTCATGTTAAATTGACTTGAAATGGTTACTAGAACTCACTTGATGTTTTCATTTTGAAATAACGTTTCAGTCAAGTAACCCAATCGAACAGGACTTTCACTTCCCATCATGCTTTGCACCGGGCTGAAGTGGGAGAGTAAATGTTGAAAAAGTGTTATTTTATGCATTTTTTTTTAGAAAGATAAGATTATGGAGAGACTTCTTACTGTTTAATGTTCTATTATGTAAAAGTTTTTGTTATGTTAGTGTTTTTTGGAGATTACCGTTGTGGTGAAGTGTTGAGCTTGTGCTTGGGTTGAGGACCTGCTAGCAAGAATTGCCTTTTTTATATAATGAAGCAACCACTATGATAGTGCTTTGGACCAAATCAGTATTATTTCTAGACTGCCAACACCAATTATCACATCTGTAAATAGTTACGTTTAGTTTGATGCTATGTAAAAGACAAAACAAAAGCATTAATAATCATATGATTATTATATTTATAGAACTCATCTATTTAAAAAGAATTCATTACAAACAGATTTCCTGGCTTTTTTTCTTTTTTTTTCACAGCTGATGTATTTTGCTTGCTTTAAAACAAATGTCTCTTGTTTAGTTAAGTTTTTATATTGGAGTCTTTTTTGCTGCCATTGTTTTCCTTGGACTTGCTTCTGAGTTCCATGCAATTTTAAGCTTTTCTTGGTTCATTCCTTGTTTTACAGGCAACCTCTCTCATGTTAATTCAGATTAGCACAGTTGGTTTAAAATTAATCTGGTTTATTTTAATTCAAGACTCCATAGTCAAGGTTTTAGTAATCTGTACTTAATCTGTGTTTCAGAAAGCCATTTTTTAAACCACGATTAACTATTCCGGATTAAGCCTAGCTTAATTTAAACCCTGTCTGGGAAACCGCCCCCCTGTCCTGTTTTTGGTTCATTTACATATTTAATTAGAACCGCACCAGAGTTCGTTTGGAAGCGGGCCGAGACCCATCTTTTCAGGGGTCTCGGTCCACTTGTTTGGTGCGCACATGGGTTCAGTATACATTCACAAATGGATGGTATACGTTCGACAAATGAACCACACTAACAGAGCAATCGCACCAGGGTTCGTTTTAATTGAACCAAACATGCCAAGTGTGAACACACCCTTACTGTGCTTTCGACATCTTGGACATTATAAATCACCTACATTATACTGTATGAAAAAGAACAGCTTGGACGTTCTGCCAAACACCTTCCACTGTATTTCCCAGAAAAAAATGTCAAACAACAAAGATGGGTAAATAAATAATGACAGAAATTTTCCTTTTTGGGTGAACTATCCCTTTAATAAGAGAGAATATTCTTAATAAAAACAACAGATATACGAAACAGCTCTACGTACGATGCATAGATGTTCCCTGCAAACACTACTTGCATATGCTCCCTATAGCATAATCCTTACAACGCACATCACTGTGACAATAATAGTTCATGTTCTATGCCTCAGGACAAATTCCACGGCATTGTCTTCTTCATATAATGCAAAACGTTACAAAACCCCACTTGTCTAACATCCACCAAATTAGTCATCCGCCCCTTGCTCGGTCTCCATTCCTCTCAGAGGTGTCCTTGAACCCCACCCGTCCTCTACACCCCCTGCACTAACTCACACTTAGAGCGGGCAGCTCACCTTTATGTTTAATGCTCCGCTGTCATTCTATCTTGTCTTTTCCTCCCACCCAGCCATTGTCGGGCTATTTATTACCCCGCCATTAACGGCTTATTAGGGCCTCTCTCATAGCTAACCATTAGGAGTCTTGTGCGGGAGGATGGCCCCGCCACTGAAGCCATAATGGGGGTTATTACAACACGCTGATGGGGTGGAGGTGTTGAAGGTGTTGAGAGCAGTGATACGTGTCGTTTACTGTGGAAAAAGCGGAGAGTCAGGGCCTCGCCGGGGTCGTTAAAAGGGCATCACACTCATATCAGATGTAGTAAAAGAGGGAAGGCCTGGGAGCACAGCGGATAGAAGAGGCAGAAATGTTTAACAGAACATCACTCAAGTGTTTGAGAAAAATCTATTAAAAAGCAGCAGGGAATTTAAACTAAATACAATTATAATGCAAGAAAGAGATTGAGCCAGTGAGGGATGTAAAAGCTGTACCTATGCACATTATTTTCAAGAATGTAAGAGTGTTGCATAGGATCTTTTTGTGAAGGATGTCCTGAGGAAGCTTATAGAGCTCCAAGCGCGTTGTGTGAAATAGTAACACAATACAAACCCTGTACTACATTTTGTACTACATTATCTGTACTACATTTTCAGTTCAGGGGAGAGGACAAAAGACTGCAGGTTCGAACCTTGAAAGGGATGATCCTTGAGCTATCACCATTTTGCCCTTGATTAAGATTTAAATTAATAATAACATTTAATTCTCATTCAAAAATCATTTATTGACCCATATGTCATTCTAAAGGCTTACATTTTTTTTCCATTCATGCTTTAGCAGCATCTCTAAGCTTCTCCTTAAATAAACTAAAGTGAATGGGAACAAGGGCAGTCAACCTGCAAAATATAATTACATTCCAAGCCTTCTAAAAACATAAGATAGATTTGTGTGAAGACTAGATATTATTTCTGCACCACTGACTGGTGACACTGAATGCAAAAATAATAACCCTTTTCCAAACTGCTTTATTGTTCCAACAAACTCAAGCCATTGAGTTTGTTAAGCCTGTCTTGCTATGTTTTGCTGGTCGCTATGCTCAAAGACATGGTTTAAAGATATTTTTAAGCTGCACTTTTCCTTTAAAGGGTTTCATGAACTGAGAAATCAAATTTTCCTTGAGCTTTTGATATATAAGTGGTCATCATACTATAAGAATATCCTTTAAGTTTCAGAAATGAAAACTTCCTTGTTAGTCCGAAAACAGCTTTTTATGTTACCAAGCCCAGCGGACGACTCATCCTGGAATATTCCTATTCATGACGTAATGACCACCTTTGCAGAAGGAAATCAACACATACTTCACCATTGCAACTTTGGCCCCGCCCAATGGCGTTAGTGAGATGAAGAAGAGAGAAGAGCACAGGATCACTCACTGGACTAAAAATAACCTTCCAAAGGATTCTAATGCTAGGAATGTGGTTATTTTATTTATTTTTTTAACAATGTGAATGTCTCAGTTGAGCATTATTTATTTTTTATGCGGTACATTTCACTGTGGATTCTTTGGCGAATCAGTCACAATTTTCAAACAAACGTTTACGAAATGGACTCAACAGTAATGTGACAACATGTAAGTAACCGTGTTAATTCTAATGCCTCATCTGTGACCAGTGATTTCTGATTTGATTCATGTACAGTCAGATGTTCTTTGTCTATGTGCCAGTAAATCAAACCAGTGATGACTTAACAGTCAACTTCACATTATGGCTACGTTTACATGCACCCAAATAATCCATTTGTAATCGGATTGACGGCTCAATCGGATTGAAAAACGTTCATGTAAACACCTTAATCGATCCGATTGAGCTCGGTCTGAATGATATTTCGATTAGATTGGAAGGGGTGGTTTATTCCTTTTCTAATCCGATCCAACAGCAAAAAATTACCATAAACGCTTGAATCCGACTACTTTCTCAATCGTATTCAGAAGTCTCAGAAGCACATGCGCAGTGCAGTGTTGACACACATTAAAAGTTCACGTTCATGTCTTTAGTTGTAAAGATGTATGCCAACAGGCAGTGGCGTATGTATCCCTTCGTCACAATATTGGAAATCTTTCGTTTTAAGACAAGAAGGGGAGCCAATAGATATCACACAAGAAGCAACGTCCAAACATTGCGCAACAGTTATGCCGATGAAAAAGTCTCAACCTCGGTCAGTATTCACCACAAAAAGTGAAAGTAAAAAGTGACGGAGCTGTCTGACGCTGCATTAACGGAGTATATTCTCTCAGAGACGATTTTTTAAACATAAAATGCTGATAATGGTAGCCAATATAACTGTCTAAATTTATTCCATTATTTCTCTTGTGGCCGTACATATAGGCTAGTGAAACAAATGAGAATAATAGTATTTCATGTTAAACATATTGTTTTTTTAAAGTCGGTGTTTGAAGTAAAACTGTGCTTAATTTTCATTTACACTCTTAATAATTTTAATTATAGGCCTATAATTCATTGTATAAGACCTAAAAAAAAAAGTTTAAATCATTTTCAATGATAGCTAATTGCCTAATCTTATAAGTTATATTATCCTCAGAGCACGTCAGTTATGCGGTGATGCGCTATGAAATTATTGTGGGGCAAATTTATTATAATATTAATTTAATAAAGAAGCCTAACCTAATAGTAATAGACTAGAAGAATGTAACAGGCCTAGATTAATTGGAAATACCAAATCCTCTTAATATTGCCAAGATTTGCTGCTTTTGACAATATCTCTGGCTCTGTTGACCGCAAGTGTGATTGATATGACGTCACATACGCAGAGCGCGTGCGCAAAAGTTTTAATCGGAATGTATATCAAACACATATAAACGGATATTTGAATCAGATTACAATGTTTAGAGTACATGTAAACAGATCTGCAGTCAGATTCAATTCATTCGGATTGACGAAAATTGGTGCATGTAAACGTTGCCGTTTCTCTTAGTAGGATGAAAATAATCTGTTATTTAAACGGATTAAATTCTAAATATAAAGAGATCAAAGAACGCTCCCTTTGCCATCGCTGGAGCTGTCAATCAAACAGCGTGAGTTTATCAGTGACTGAGTTCTGGACTTGCGCCTAAACTCCCGTAATAATCAACGAATCTCTTATTTACAGTGTGTTTGCACTGTTAGTTACGAAAGCATTCGTTAGTGTGCAGAAATCAAGTTGCAATGAACAGATCGCTGCATTCATGTGCTCAACATGTCTGTGATCAGCTCATCACTGCAACATTTCATGCCACAATCTATATAGTGCCACAGATGTAAATATAATCAACACTTTACACAATTAGTTAACCTTGAGAGCTGTAATAGTAAAAAGGTGCTAAAAGTTTTCGAGAGAGTTACACATGTCAACATGTAATTAGCCAGTCACAGCAGTGGGCGTTAAAACAGTGTGTTCAAATCAGGGGGCTAAAATCAGGGAAGTTCATGACCCCTTTAAAGGGAAGTTCATTCAAAGATGAAAATGCATTATTTATTCACCCTCATGTAATTCCTAACCAATTTAAAAATATTTAAAAAAAACATTTTTTTACTGACAGTTTATACCTGATAAAATATTTTAGACATAACTAGGTTTTTAATTTATGCCATAGAAGCAGCATTTTGAGTTTCCCAAAGAAACTTTCAGTGAACAGTTCTTAAAAAAAAATTAAGAACAATTTAAAAACCTAAAGAAGCCCTTTCCGCTTCAAAGAACCTTTTGTGCAATTGAAAGATTCTATGGATGTTAAAGGTTCCTCATGGAGCCAGAGATGCCAATAAACAACCTTTATATAAGGAGTGTAGTAACATCACAGAAAAGTTACAGTACATTACGTATGGTTGTGTAATGAGGAATAAGGATTGATAATAAATAAAACTATGCGCAAAGCCATATTTTTCCTCTAATGTGCTCTTCAGCATAAAAAAAGCCTTTTGTTAACTATTCACATCACACTTGCTTTGACTAGAAGGGGGGAGGCAGTGAAAAATGGCACAAAGAAAACGAGAGAGAGCGAGGGAGAGAGAGAAGAAGAAGAAAGAATCGTAGGGGAGGCTGGGAAATCCCAGAACAGTTGTTATTGATTCCAGTGTTTACGGGCAGATAGTTTAGTGCCGTTTACAAAACAGAACAGATGCAGCCAGTGAGCAAAAAGGTAAACAATTGCTGTGTGGCAGGTTGCCAAATCCCCGGCCTAGAGTATTAAACTCACACTGAAGTGCATTTCCCCTTTGGGTTACACTCGCTGCCACTTCATCTCCTCCATGCCTGCTCCCTCATTCCTTCTTTCATTCTCCTTTCCTTCATTTCTCTCACACACACACACAAACAGAGACATGCGGTTCCAGCTCTCGCTGGTTGACTTGTCCTGCTCTGACCCTTGGGGCCATGTTCTGCCTAGCTGGGCCATTAGTGCAGGGAATTGCATGTGTCTGACATGGCCCTAAAAGCAATTATTAAATGCTTTTCTCCAAATGATGCCCAGCCTCTTTAGGGAATGGGCAATCACGCAACAATTTAGCCACTGATTTCATTTCCTCGCTCTCTCTGTTGATTGGCCTCTCTGGCAGAAAGGTGAGGAAAAAAGAGAGAGGCCGATCTTAAAAGAGAACAGTTTGGCGTTGTTCCTGTTCTTGACGTGCGGCTTGACCCACAACATTAGATATTCATAAAAAAGCCTCATTTATCCACCAGCCACGTCAATGACGGCACTCTCCGTCGCCTGTGAGTGACAGCACGACAACGACTCTGCCAAGTGTCACAGACAGAGATCTGTATAGATGCGGATACTCTGGGGATTAGAGCTGTTTTTATATGTGCTGGTTTACATTTTGCCCAATGTTGGAAGGAGCTGTGAGAGGGGAAAAAGAAAAGCATGTAGCTAGATGGAAATGGAAATGCAAAGATCAGTCCATCTCACATAACAGGACGTGCGCTCTGGGTGGTGCTGTGGTTGGCGGGGCCCCGGGGCCTGAACGGACCACATGTGGAGCCCCCTGATGGCCTGAGGGAGTCTGAGTGCTGTAGCGTGCAGTGGGTTGTCTGTTGCAGCCCGCTGCTCACTGAGACAGGCGGCATTATAAGCCGCCCCCTCTGACACACACTAAACCAGCTCCTTCGATGCCAGAGGCACAGTCCAGCTGGGATGCAGTAGGGCAGACCTTCTTTGGGTAAAAAAAAAATGGCAGGTTTTGATATCTTTATTAAATTGTTATGGGGAGGAGTAAATGATGTAAGTAAATTTTTGCATGCAATCATTGTTCCACAGGGTGCCAAATTTAATAAAAACCGACGGTGGAATGCTTGAATCTGATTGGTTGACAAATGTTCTAAGGTGTGCAATGATTTTCAGGGAAACAAATGGCTAAAGTAGTTCAGACAGCTCTTGACAGCATTACAGTTCCATATCACTTCGCCAAATAATTAGTTATTTCAAAGGTCCTTACAGTCTACAACAGCAAAAGAACCAAAACACACAGCGACACTGACCAAGCAAATAAATATAAACAATAGGAGGAAAAAATGACAAATTATTTCCATGTTTTTTTTAAACAACATTACGTTTTATTATGTTCAGAAATCACTCTCTTTCTCGTGCTCTCCCTCTCTCACTCAAAAGCACACACATTCAGTACGGACACACACTCGCACAGAAACATGTAGTCTGTAGTCTCTGTATTCTCTGACGATTTTATCACTAAAATAGTTTAACAACACTGTAAACTCGAATAAGTTGGCAAAACTCATAAAAAAAATTTAGGCAATCGGTTACATAAAAATTTTAAGTTAAAAAATTGAAAGTTTAAGTAAGCAGAACTAGCAGATTTTTATTTTGTACCTCATACATTTTAATTGTTATTAAAATGAAATATTTGAGTAAACCAATTCATACATTTAACTTAAAATTATCATGTAAACATTCATTTTTATTAATGAAAACTAGCTATAACAAGCTAATTCAGAAAACACTAACTTGCAAATGTCCTAACATGCACTTGCTGAATGAGGGCAGCAATATAAAACATTTAGCATACCTGCTCTCAAACCAAGTCACTTGTCACCGATGGTAACTCTCCAAAATCCCACATTAACAGAAACTCTTCTAAATTAACATAAAACATTAAATCACTACTAAATCTCCCACTTAACATTAATCTTGTACAAAAAAAAAAAAAAACTGTATATAACAGGTAATTTTAACATTTACTCTCCCTTTTGAGTGCCATGGGCAAAGCATTCTGGGAAATAGAAATCCCAGCCCAGTTTCAGTTAAACTTAAGTTTGTATAAATTAAAAGAAATTAGTTAATAAAACTCAAAACAATAAAATAGTTCAGTTTACTTAAAATATATCAGTTCTGTGAACCAGAAAAAGAAAGTGTTAAATACTCATAAAAGTCAATTTCACTGAACTAATGTGTTTAATTTAAGTTTGTCATACTCAAGCCAATTAATTATTTTGAGCGTTATAGGGTTTATAGTGAACTTAAAAGCTACATGACATTTATCAGTGGCGAGGTAATAACACCGCTGTTCTTGGAGCAGATAAACTTACAATTTCGAGATTAGCAGAGACGCTGCTAAGTAGAGACTCAGGTAATTCACATATGCTTTATCTCTCTCTCTCTCTCTCTCTCTCTCTCTCTCATAACTGCATTAATAACTGCACTAGTCTGCTATCAAGGCTCAAGCCTCCGTTACTAGCTCTAAAATGACTTTTTGGAATTAGCAACAGGGGCTAAAGATTAGATGCGTAAGAAATTAGTCCTACACACAAGAGCGTGTGTACAAAAACAAAAACCAGGACAAAAACCTGACAAATGACTTGAAATACATCATCTGAACAATGTTTTGAGGTGTAGTAACCATAGTATTAGTGGAATAATTGGCTCCGGGCCGTTGAATTAATGAAAAATAATGCATTATTTTTCTAATAGTTCAACAGCCCGTGGTCAATTATTCCTTACAAAATCAGTGGCTGGTGTATCTGAATTGGTTGACATAATTGAGAAATTATAGAGACATGAACCCACAGGTAAACAACTTCAACACATACCCACAAACACATTTTGATTTACACAAAATAAACAAAACATTATGTCCACAGTGAAGACTAAATAAAAGTATCTGCAGAACAGAACCTTCACGCCACAGCTGACACTGTGTAAACTCAGGGAAAGAAACATTTTAGGGAAGTGTGGTGTAAGTAAGCAATAAGGTACGTTATTGCTTTTATAAAACGGTTACCACACAATACAAATATTAAAGCCAAAAAATATATGTATCAATGCAACTTTCATGAAGTAAAATCACTAAAAGCCTTCCTTCCGCCGGAAAAAATAGTCCCTGACCGTGAACAGCAACATAAGTTACATTATTACGCCATTAGATGGCATTAAAGACTGTCTTTATGAGTGAGTCACTCAGTAGCGAAGACTTTTATATTGAAAAGACTGAATTATTGTGAACACAGAACATCAAGACGTAACTGACAACTGCTTTGACTAGCGCTGTCAGTCACGGGAAAACCCCTTAAAGGTGCCCTAGAATCAAAAATTGAATTTACCTTGGCATAGTTGAATAACAAGAGTTCAGTACATGGAAATGACATACAGTGAGTCTCAAACTCCATTGTTTCCTCCTTCTTATGTAAATCTCATTTGTTTAAAAGACCTCCGAAGAACAGGCGAATCTCAACATAACACCGACTGTGACACAACAGTCGGGATCATTAATATGTACGCCCCCAATATTGCATATGCCAGCTCATGTTCAAGGCATTAGACAAGCCAGTATTAACGTCTGGATCTGTGCACAGCTGAATCATCAGACTAGGTAAGCAAGCAAAGACAATAGCGATAAATGGCAGAAGGAGCAATAATAACTGACATGATCCATGATATCATGATATTTTTAGTGATATTTGTAAATTGTCTTTCTAAATGTTTCGTTAGCATGTTGCTAATGTACTGTTAAATGTGGTTAAAGTTACCATCGTTTCTTACTGTATTCACGGAGACAAGACTGTCGTTATTTTCATTTTTAAACACTTGCAGTCTGTATAATTCATAAACACAACTTCATACTTTATAAATCTCTCCAACAATGTTTAATGTTAGCTTTAGCCACGGAGCACCATAAAACTCATTCAGAATCAAATGTAAACATCCAAATAAATACCATACTTACGCGATTAGACATGCTGCATGACGAACACTTTGTAAAGATCCATTTTGAGGGTTATATTAGCTGTGTGAACTTTGTTAATGCTGTTTAAGGCAAGCGCGAGCTCTGGGGGCCACAGCCTGAATTGGCTCATATTTAATGATGCCCCAAAATAGGCAGTTAAAAAAATGAATTAAAAAAAAATCTATGGGGTATTTTGAGCTGAAACTTCACAGACACATTCAGGGGACACCTTAGAATTATATTACATCTTTTGAAAACATGTTCTACGGCACCTTTAACTGTTAAAAGGACAAGATATTGCAGCGGACATTTAAACAGATTTTTTTTTTATTATGAACATAGGACTGACCTGAAGGAAAATGCGAAATCTAAAATGCAGGTAATAAACTCACTCACTCGATCTCTTTCTCACAATACTCTTCTACATAATGCAGTAAGCTTCAATGAACAATATAAATAGAGAACAAACAGTTTACGTTGCTAAGAGTGGTTGCTAAGGGTGTTGTGTAGTGATACACAGAACCATTGGGTGAAGCGGTCATAGCCGTGTTTTATCGTGAATAAAACACAGCTATTGACCAATCAGAATCAAGGACAGGAACTAACCGTTTTATAATTAAATATGAACACTCCTGACAGATACTGCAGGATGAGAATTCTCTGCTTAGGTAAGATGGCTGCAGAGAAAATTATGTTTTAGTCATTTTAGATTGCACTGGACCTGGAACATTCTTTTAAATTGCATATAACAGAATTAAAGAGCACTCTTCTCTCTTTAAATATGTATAAAAAACATTTAAGTCCTAAGAGTTAAATATAGCAATACATGGGCAATCATAACAATAATAAAATGTTATTGACAATAATATATTATTATTATTATTATTATATTATTATATTACCTCCTCTGAGAACATGTTACATACATACAGTGGGGTACAGACGTTTGATATCACTAGTGAAAATTCTTTTAAATTGCATTGCTGTTCATTGCATATTGAAAAAAATTAAGCAATTCTGAATGTTTCAGTACTATTTGGTTTGTCCCCCTTTTGCTTTAATGACAACAGCACTTGAGCTGCATGAAATCCCGAGTGAAACCTGATGATTATGTTCTCCAACATGATATGAGAACGAAGAGAGATCACTGGAAGAACATCTGACTGTATGTACAGTGATCACATCACAAATGTACTTATTTTATTAGTGACCTAGAAATGGAGAAATATGACTTCAAGTTGTCGTGTGTGTGTGTGTGTGTGTGTGCGCGTGACCGTTTTTGTGATTTATGAGGACACAAATTTGTGTAATGACATGGGTATTACACTAGTATTACGATGTAAACGTGTTTTATGAGGACATTTCATGAGTCCTCATATTTAAAAGAGCTTTAAAAACATACTAAATGTTTTATTAAAAATGCAGAATGTTTTCTGTGATGGGTAGGTTTAGGGGTGGGGTTGTGTAGGGGGATAGAATGTACAGTTTGTACAGTATAAAAACCATAACACCTATGGAATGTCCTCACTTTGATAGCAAAACAAACCTGTGTGTGTGTGTGTGGATTGTGTGTTTGTGGTCTCAGAGTTTTAGACCCTACTGTATGTCTTACAAACCAAAAATGTTGCCCTACAGAGAAGTGAGTAAAATAATATTGATTTTCTGTAAGAGTCTCCTCCGAGAATGTAGCATATCTGAGAAAACGATATACTTTTCTTCTGGCTGAACTGATGACGATAAAAAAATAACATATACGTGAAATATACAATGCCTATGAGTGTCAAATACAGCATGTAATGTGCACATACACAGTACATACAAACATCAGCCAGCTGTCCCTCGCTCTCTCTCTGTCTCTCTCACACACACATATCCACCTTTTCAGTTCTTTATCCTGTCTGCTACAAATCCACTGAGGTGTGATAGTAAAGGTTTAAACTCCTCATTGTTCCAGATCAGCTGACCTGTATGGCAGTCTCCTGAGCCCAGCCCTCACCCCATTACCTCTAAGAAAAAGTAGAGGGGAAAAAAGACGACATAAAGTGAGAGGGATGAAAAGCAAGGGATGGAAGAAGATGGGTACAAAGGGCTGAGACTCCCACATCTGGTGAAGGAGGGGGGGAACAAAGTCTGTTCATCCCTTTCAGATGGAGGGGTTAAAGGAACTGGCATATCTGCGCATGAAAAGCTGTTAAATGCTTCAGTGCTTTGACAGTGTGTGATGCCAAGAGCGGCGGCGCTCCCGTGGGACAGCGCGTCAAGATTCATCCCCC